>VOMN01018636.1:0-35526 GCA_014899125.1 Orchestia grillus
CCGATTTGAACCAAATTGAATGCGAATGTTTAGTATTTAATAGGAATCGCGATTTGCCAGTGGCAGTCGTTCTTAAAACGTCTGGAACTGGTAACAAGGAATGAAACAATCTTGTACTGAAAATACGATATATAAAAAAATGCTTCTTGAGTTGCATTTATGCGAGTTAATATAAGACATAATCTAACAAATACACGCATACCACGTTCGTCAAAAACGTCTCCACGAAACTTCTCTGCTCTCGAGAAGCGATGTGAATAACCTGCACTTTTAAATAACTCGTAATATGCTGTTTACCTTCTTGTTATTATGACCCGACTTCACATATATACTACTTCTATGTGCATACAGTTAGCTTTTTTATGTTCGTACTTAGTTGCAGAATCGACTAATATATATATATATTTATATAACACAAATAAAATGAAACTGCTAATTTTCACGTCAAAACGAAATTCGGTGCATTCAACCAAAACTAGGAAAGCAAAGCAACTCTGTTCTCAAGTTTGTATGAATTTTACCTTACCGTAATACGAATTAAGAAATTATATGAAGTATAAATCATAAATTTTATGAGGAGAAACTGCAAGTATCGAAAGAATTTCGGTCTTTATTCATTTTAAAATCGCTAACGTGAGTGATTTTTCGAAATGCACGTCGGATATGAGACTAAAATAGTCTTGACAATGCCAATATCTCTTCTTATTATGCTAGTTATTAAAAATTTTTAAGATACATATTTCGGGTAACGCCCCCAGACATTCATAACCTCCATAAATCGGAGCACGAAAGCGGGGAAGATTTAATAGTCTCAAACTCACCACTCCGTTTTGTACGCTGAAACCAAGCTGATACTTCGTGTCAGGACGCCTGATTTTGACTTCGACCACCGGCGGACACGGAACCACCGTCAGCTTCACAGCCGTGTTGTACTTCGTGTTCTGCACATCATTAACCATATATCAAGAAGACGCATTCATTAATCGTGTTCTGTACATCATAAATCATACATCAAAAAGACGAATCCATTTATCGTGTTCTGTACATTATTAATCATATATCAAGAAGACGCATCCATTAATCTATCTAAGTGTTAAATTTTGTAGCTATTATCGCGAGTGGTCGCGAAAATACAATTAAATGGTTTGAATCGAACGATGGTTGCTTCCGATACGTTCAACATAGAAAATTATGAAATGCCTGGAAACAAGCGACTATCGTAGCAAACTTGCATGATTCTACGTCAAGCCTATTATTATTATATAAATGAATTTTTCATCTGATACAAAATTATCGCTTCCAGTATTTTATGTTACCAAACAAGCCAATTTGCCCTGAAAGCTGTTTTTTAAACTTAAATTACCACCAGAAATCGGTAGTAAAAATTCAAATGTGAATGAAATATCTGAAGCAAATTTTCATAATCTTTTGGGGTCTGAAGGTGTCTTGAACGGATACTAACTTATACATCTGAAAACCTCTTTTGCTTCTATTTTCAGAACCAAGACGCTGCGCACAGTTAAAATTGTAGAACTATCCTGTGGAGACAATGCACAGTACAGATTAGGAACCAATGCAATTAAAGTAACCCATTGCATTAATTTAACTTGGTAGTAAATGCAAAGAATATTTTCTGTCATCAATCATGAAGAACAAGACAAAAAAGCTCAGAACCGTGATTAGCAAAGTTCACGCAATATTTCACCAACGCAAATACGACACAAGCATTCGTATGCTTTGCACTTACAACTTTCCCATCAAGGACACAAATAGAGATTGCAGTATGTGATTCTGTCTGCAATGCTGGTTAAGTTATCTAAACAACCTCAACTCATTAGACAATTCTGAAATAACGAAACTGAAACTAATTGTTTATCGAATACATGAATGGCCGCAACTATCGACGAAAATTATTATTAGAGTATTAGAACTTTCACGAAGTTTTCAAAAAGATGATCATGTCGATGAATATGCATACTTTAATATAATTTTGACATGTGGAGAGCGGCAAGCCAACGAGCGAGACCCCGTTGATGGCGATGATCTGATCCCCTATGTTGAGTTGGCCGCACTTAGCGGCGGCGCCGTAGGGGGACAGGTTGGCAATAACCACCGTGGGGACCATCGAGCCCCAGCCGGACTCCACAACCACCACGCCCAGTATTTCACTTTTCATTTTTGGTACCACGACCTGCACAAAAAATGAATGAGATTTCCGATACAGTATACTTAAATATATTATTCACTAATTGTAGGTCTATCAGGAAATAAGTGGTGTTACATACGAGATCTTTCAGAGGATTGTTTGGTTTTTCTCTCTGTTTATATATTTTCATCACCAATTGTAGGGGACGCGTTACGAACAGCTAGAAATCTCAATGACATCAGCATCGAGAATTCTTTCGCTTCATGAAATTAAATTCTCATGTAAAATAAAAGGTCATGCAACATTGATCGATTCTTTAGCGAGGGAAATTCAAAGGATTTTTTCGAATGAGCCCTAAAATTTGTTAAACAGGCGGAGCATACGCTTCAATTTCATATACTTTCCTCTTCACTGGCGTACATACTTAGTATTTAATGTTAAGTAAAAGATAATTTTAAGTTCCGCTAAAAGGTGCCAATATATCTGACAATATCTGGCCAGAGAGAGATTATGATTAGTAATACTAGTCCTCCATGACGATAAAAATTGTACCTCGCTTTTGTTCTGAAAAAGAAGAAAAAAATGAAAACATATATCCGATAAATGAGCACTATTGTACAACCATGCAGAGGCTTCATTAATTGAGCAAAAAATTCCTTGGTTTTCTAAATCGCACAATTGACTTGAGTTTAAAATTATCTTACTTCTTTCTGTAATTCTTTCTTGGCGAACATTTGCAATTCATCACCGAAGATTTCTTGCGAGTTGAGGACTTCTTGGTAGTCCATTTCCTTGACGAAGCTGTGGTCCTCGATGCCGTTCGCCTTCAAAAATTCTAGGTACGCAACTTGGAAAGCCTGTCCAATACTTTGGGCGATGAACTGAGCCTGGAAAAGAAGAGACGGATGTAAACTTCTAGATCTGGATCGACTAGCGGAAAGCCTCATATCACAGTCAAAATTTTCCTAAAACTTTTTTTAAATGAAACAAAGCATTTTTGTTCACGGGTAAAGAATGAGATATTTCAATCTGTTCATGATAAAACATTAGTAGGCTTATAGTTAATTGTAAGAATAACTTTTTGTTGCATTTGAAATACGTAGTGCAGATGGCCAAAGTGGAATAATAACTCATAATAAGATCTCTGCATAAATTTGAAATTTACAGGTTTTTTACCAATTTACAAAAAGTATCGTATTAAAATAAATTTAAAAACTAAGCATGGCCTTAATACCGCAATAGGTAAACTAAGCGAGAATACTATCCTGCGCATTTAAAAAAAGATCCAGCGTAGAAGAAAAAGTAATAAAATCGCACCTTGGTCTATTCAAACTGAACGCACAGCTTAGAACAGTGGTTTCCAACATTTTTCGGCCATGACCTACTTAATCTCCTCTAAAATTACAAATACCTTCCCCCCCAAAAGCAAGTATTTACCATAGATTATATCTGAAATGTTACTTGTCATACAAAATGGTTTACTTTAAGGAAAACCCCCGCCCAAAAATGATAAAAGAATACGACTCGGGCCTCGTCCATCACGATCAATCGCTGCCCTTAAAAATTTAATTTCTCTCCCTTCCTCTCGTTGAGGCGTACCTCGGGAACCACCGGCTTTGAAGATAAGAGAACGAACTTACCTCATCACTTTCGAAGACATGGCAGATCATTTTTGGCTGCTTTTGAAGCGAGTTTGGGTCGTCGGTGGGGAGCATGCGGCGACGGGCCATCAGCACCACCAAGTCTCCGATGTCAGCGATGTACGAAATGGTCCTCAGTGCGTGGTCCATCATGATCTCCTGATTCAAAATTGGAGTACTCAATACCTGTTTTTCAGTTGACGCGTAGTTCAAGAGAACAGTTTGAGGAAACTTTGTAAAATGTGCTGTACATTTCTAATTTTTCATTATATTTAAGCGATCTAAAATTCCCTATGCCACATTCCTGAAATAGTGAACTCCATTTCAAGGTGGTCTTTCTATCTTAAAAAAATCTTCAATCTTCCATTTTTGTACTTTGACTACTTATTAAACATGTTTAATTATAAAATACCATTAATTTACAAAAAGCTATGGTGAAATAGTCACACAGATATTTTATGTTGCCTGTTTAACAATCATGCATGGCAGAATTAACAGAATGAGAAAAAATATTATATTCGAGACCATGTGATCATTTATTATGCACCTCGACAGATAATGCTTTAACGTTGATTTCAACTTCTGTTTCATTTTCAAATTCATTTTCAAATTCTTCTGTTTCAAATAGTCGGCCTTCGAATGATATGATCCAATTTAAAAGTTCAAGAAAATTTTGACAACATTGCCTCAGAGATAACATATCTTTTGAGAGTACACTTTACCTCTTATGAGAGCTCAACTCACGGAGGGAAATCTCAAGTTAAAAACGTCTAGGAAACTAATAAATAAATGTGAAACGAATATTCAAGACCATAAAAATATTTCAAGTGATAAAATGTAAAGCAGAGTCTCCTTTAATTTTATATCGACATAAAGAATCGTAGAATTCAGGATTTGTGACCAAACCACTCGTCAGCTCAGTCATAAAGAAAACAGAAGCAGTCGAATTATTTAAATTTTATCATTTATGAAAACGAATAAGAAGAGCAATCCTATTTCATTTTTTAATACTACTCTTAGCAGATGATCCTAACCTAGAATAAAATTTCTTAGCATTGAAAATTAATTTTCTTGCTAGAAAATTTTTCTTCGCCCAGGAAGTTCTTAGTCTTTGGAAATGAATCAGACCACAGCAAATTAGCTCTTCGATTACAGGGAATGAACTTTCTGGTCGGCATATTGACTGGGATTCATGAACCAATATCTTCGCCGCAAGACATTACCTAATGACTACTTGGAATTACTTTTAGGATCACACAGAGCTCATTCGCGAGGGTAACTCTCACTCATTCACTTATTTACTTCATACTTTTGTTACATTCATTCTATTTCTCTGACATGGCAAATTTTCCCCGTATTCTCCTATGTTAAAATACTCAACCGTCTAGCATTCACGCAGGCGTAAATGGTACCTACAACCATAATTTCTGATCACAAACAGGCAAGCAGACACAGTAACGTTCTAAGTTAAATTTAAAACTATTTACGCACTTTGAGGTCTGTGTTGAGCACCATGATTTTCTCAGTGGAAATAAACAGGTCCACTTCAGTGTTAGGCTGATTTTCACCGTCTGGCGCCTGAAAAAAAATGACGCGTCAAATGCAAGCTATTTCTCAGCCACGCTTGCTCGTCAAAGACAATTGCTTCGAACAATAAGAAATGAGTAGCTTGTTTGATAATTCATTTCAGCTGTCACACAAGTTTTAAAATTGCTATGAGGAATTAGCTTACATTTTAATTTGTTCGGTGGCTTGTATGACAAAGTCGAAATAGTGAATAAACAGACCTAGAAAATGAAGTTTTTATAAAATCTGTTTCAGCTTCCAATCCAGAAGTATAATCAACATCAGAACTGCTGGGAGATTTCAGTCAATCTCAACTCCTTATGTCAATTTCACACTAGATAATGTTACTTATCAATCATGCGTTTGAATTGAATGAACTTAAAAATAGACCCAAATAAAGCAGTAGAGTTATTTATTTATACGGGCACCTATGAACAGCAAAAACACAATGGATTGACCTAATTTATCATTTCAACTTCGAGCTTTGAAGAAATGTTAAGTTTGAAAACTTATCGCAACTTCATCAAACATAGAATACTAGTGAGTTACAATTAATTGACAACGCGACTCCAGGAATTTCAACATAATTCAAAGCTATTTACACAATATATTCTACGCAATCCCATCACGAACTCAGCTGATAATATTCTAAGGGGTAGTAGTAGTTCGTACACAAAGTACGAACTTTAGGTACGACGAAATAACTATTACAATGTTATTTAGAGTTAGAACTCGTACTAGAAATATTTAAATTTATAACTCGTGCTACAAAATGATTAACAGTTATAACTCGTACGATGTTATTAGGAGTTAAAATTTTTATTAAGAGTTATAATTCTAGCACGACTTATAACTCTTAATACTAGATAACTCTTAATACTAGACACTAGATGATGTTACTACTGTGTGTGGACTCCATGGCGCACTGGTTAAAGCGGTGGCCTCACAGCGGCGAAGTTAGAAATCTACTCCCGGCTCAGGCTCTGATTTTCACATAACCGCGGAGAGCTTCCCTTGGCAATGGAAGCTTAAACCTCACATTCTTCGCATCTCTCACGCGCCATTGTTATAAGACATTGAAAACCCAACGGTAAAATGCGTTGGAATTTATGAAGGTAAAGGTAATAAAAGTATTAGGTTACTAAAAGTTATATATAACTCGTCCTAGGTCATTAAGAGTTGAAACGGCGTGACGTATACTCCAGACCACTGCAACGCTAAAATGTCTTTTTCTACTTGAAGAGGTAAAAAAAAATGAATTCAAGTTGAGTGGCTAGATTACTCACTAGCACATCTTATAATCGATAGTTTGCATAAACGTTGTCACGAAGTTTTCACTTACCAAAGCCTGTTACGAAATCCAGGAAAGCAACAAAAGATAAGACAAGTCTGAATAAGACAGCTCCCAATTTATAAATTCAATGGTAATTCATGATAGGAATATTTATTATCACTGGTCACTTATATGTACTTTACGTCATAGGATGTATATATGTGTAATTCAATTCCAAACATGTTAATTAAATAAGTGTTATGCAGAAGGATACATACACAACATATGCATCATCTAAATCACGCAAGAAATCAAGTACATCGACGAGTTGATCTGACGCTAGTTTGGCCCGACGTGCAATAAAGAGGTTGTGGAAACGATAAGAAACGGGACTAGAGCACCACACTAACAACAAACAAAAAACGAAAACAAATGGTGAACAAGCACGAAATAAAGTAATTGCAAATTAGCATAACGGTATTTCACGCATGCCCCATTAACTAATGCAAGGGCTAGTGCAAAAATAGGTGAGATGAGTGCAGTAATTTGGCATAATAAAGCTCTTCACACACCTTGAGCTTTGTAACGGCTTCCGTGACCATTTCCTTCCTAGGGCGCTTGCCCATACTGCTCGTAGCATTCGTACTAATGGTTTTAGTACCCACCGACACATCGCACTTCTCTTCAGATACCTCCACGGATCCGACCAAACGCAAATGGAAGACTGTACCGGTAGCCCCGATACCTCCTCCCCCGTCTACGATCCAAGCCACATTGCCCACCGAACCTTGACGAACATTCTCCCGAGAACGCGACTCGGACAACCGAGGTTTGTCCGATTTCTCATCATCTACGGTATCATTTCCAGAGAAAGTTTCGGTAACAATTTCGTCCTTTTCATTGTCCGCATTGTCACACCGAAGCGTTTTCTTGGGAGTCTTGTCGTTAGCGTTATCGTCTGGCTCTGCAAATTCGTCATTGTCGTCAGTACTCATTTCATCATTTGAAGAATGACGTCCGTTTTCGTTGCGTCCGAGTCCATTTCGCCCACTGTTTGCGATAGCATCAGCCAAATTTCCATTCTTGGCATCTTCGGTCATTGAGTGGCTGCCTTCAGCGCTCTGCAATTCCCCAGTATTATCCTCATACTCTTCCTCTTCTTCTATAATATCGTCATCAAATTCTTGTAACTTACGATCCATTCCATCGTTGGAATCTTCCTCGTATAACACCACTCCGTCTTCGTCGGCTTGACTTGAAGATTCAGTTAGCATTTGTAACTCATCAGAAGTTGCCGATTGCTCCTTGAAGTTCCTCATCTTCTTTTCTGGTAAGAAGTTGAACAAATGTTTATGAATCTTGTTGTTAGCCGCTGTGTTGCGCTCCTCAATAAAATCAAGAAGCTGGCCATGGATATCGACCTTAAGTGCAGAACGAGAAGAAGAAATAGGTTCTTCGAGCACTCCTGGTGGCAGAGGTGATTTCAAAGGAATAGATGGCCCACCCAAAAGATTAGCTTTCCCATCGCATGGGACAGTCACGACTGATGACCCGGATTTATTTCCAGTTGACATCTTAGCCTGAGTTTTCCATGAATGAGCAGTTTTGAAGTGAGCATCAAGCGCATAAGAGTCAACGTCATACGCGAGGGACGTCTTAGATGGCTTGAAATATTCAACAGGAGGAGAGGATAACTTCTTCACTGGAGAATGACTAACGCGTGGCATCGAAGGAATAGAGGTGTTCTTGCTATGCTTATCCTGAAGCTTGGAGAATCGTTCGTGAAGGGTTTGCTTTTCTTCTCCAGGAGGAAGGTCTCCTTGTATGTTCAGCACCTCAGGCACCTGATGCGTATAAGGATAGTGTCCCTTAGGTTTGTATGCCACAGGAGCGTACTTGGGCGGATTGTATTGCTCTATGTGATCTTTGCCTTCAGGAATGTCTTCGTCTGATTCTTCCATTTCTTCCTCATCAGTTCCATTTTTATCATCCTCTTCCTCATTGTCATCTTCTGCTTCATCTTCATTGTGGTACTCACAATGCTCACCTAAATAAGCTGCTTTAGCGTCACCGTTGGAATGATTTTCGAAATTTTGAGCTTCAGTGACTTGATTCTCCAAAGGTGTCCGAAGAGTATCAAGTTTGTCATGTATCTCAGTCCTCACAAACCCTTTAGTAGAGTCATTCGACGATTCAGAAGAAAGCGGAGAGAGACTGTGAGGTTTTTCGAGCTGTGATGATGTGGCGGGGGGTAAACTGACATAAGCGTTGGATGTCGAGGGAATCTCCAGCGGGACTTTTTGATGTAACTCTGAAGCCAAGATTGGTGAGGCACTCACAGAAGCAACCTGGCTGGTCAAATTTTCTTGCTGATCATCTGTCTCCTGCTAAAACAATGTTATGTTTTGGTTGGTCTCAGTTTTACTATAGGGCAAGCATTAACGAATGCAAAGTATACAGTTCATCATTATTGGTATTATTATTCTCATTATTATTGCTATAATTACTAATATCGCAACCTAATGAATGGAAGGCATAAAACACTGCAGAGATATAGAAAAGATGAGTGAGAAACTGATGAGTAATCGTAGTTAGAGAATTGCTACGAGGTAGTTATGTAGTAGAGATTGGTCAGAATGTTGAGATGAAGCCTAGCGATAGATGGAAGAAGTATATACTGCGTTACAATATCCTAACATTAGAGATAGAAAGGCAAGAGGGAGAAAGAGAGATAGGTCCAGCGATGAGTATAGTTAGCGCGGGACACACATGCAACAGATCAGCCATGAACACGAACAAATAAAATTCATCATAACATGAGAGGCGCAGCAGCGCAAGCGCTTCTCTAAACGGCATGGCAAGAGGGAAGGGGGGAAGAAAGGGGGAATAAATCAACATAGGAAGGGGCACGTTCGGGGCAGTTAGCAAGAAAAAGCAAGAATGAGATGAAATTATGGCAGCTTCATTCAGGCGCGGGCTGGTTATAAAGTACGGCTATCATATCCAAAGAAATACCACGACCATTATAATAATGATGGTAATAACACCAATATTAGATGTGGCAATAATAAATCACCAACCAAAACACAGAGCATCGATCAAGAAAGCAAGAACGCAACGTTCACACAGGCACATGTGGTCTGAAGTGCCGCTTCTGACGATTCCTAACTGAATTTCAAACTTCAAAACTACGACTCACCTCTTTTGTCGACGCACTGGTCAAATTTAGTTCGTTCCGAGAAATTAACCAGCTTTCATGCACACGCCAACTAATAAAAAATGAGAATTGTACCAAAGGAAAAAAAAATATACATCAACTTACCTGAAGAATACAATGACCGATGGACGATTTTAATTAACCCAATTTGAACATTTTTATCAACACTGAATTCCTAAAAACTGCAGAGTTTAGGGGTCACAGTACGCAAAGATAAAGGTAACAAACAGGAAGGATCGCAGTGCATTTTGATATTCGTGGGAATAAGGTGTTCCGAAACAGAATTACCCAGCAATGCTGTTTAAATTACAGACAAATTACTGCTCACACGTGACAAAAAAAAACCTTTGGTTAGAACAAACTGAACGAATTTCAGATGCAATATGCAAGACACATGCAGGTTAGACAAAACAAGATGCAGGGAGAGGAAATATTACAGGATATCACTCGAGGAAAGAAGAAATCGGAGTCAAATACGTCGGAAGGTTTCTATTTTTGCCTTGGGTTGGAAAGACCTATTACAATGAACTGACGACTCGGTATTAATTAAAACATTGTACCTATCATGTGGAATTCAAACAGTAAATAACGAGCGTACAAAAACTGCGTCATAGGATAGGAAAAACGAAGATCCCATAATTCTAAATGGTCTCTATATCAGCGGCGTTCGACCGCTGTCTCCCTATAAAACAATAAATGCAGCCAGACTCGCCAAACTCCAACCAATAAAGGCACTATAACGAGGAAACATTTTGTACTAATTCAGTTACAGCCTTCTGCAGCTTCCTTAAAAAAGCCGCCAAAAAAGTTTTTTAAACGAAGAGACACAATAAAATAGACGGTAATGATGAAACGGAGGTGGTTTGAATTATCTAGACAGAGTCTAATTCCAGCCAAAAGATAGAGAAAATTAGGACGTTTTCCTAATATGAATATCAAACCAAGAAAATATTTTTACAACAATCACGGTTTGTCTCCGCATGGAAAACGACAAGAAATGGATGTTTAAAAGTTAGTACAATACGAGTGGTATATAGTAGATGGGTTAAAATTATTTACTCCACTTGCAATCGATAGATCACAAATTAAATACTTAAAATGCAAAGGAGATGCAAACATAGAATACGGAACAGTAATACTACTACTATGTTACTACAAAAAGAAAATTCAAAACTTTGGAAAGGCGCACTGCACAAGCTACTTGGTGAAGAGCAAAGCTAGCAGGACATGCAAGGAGGAAAGCTAAGAAAGAGTGTGGAAGATGAACAGGGAAAAGGGAACTCGAACGAATTGTTAAGCTAATTAATTCACCAACATTACAAAGTTCATCACTGCATCCACAAACATAAGCGATGTTTAAAATTCTATTTATTTTAACAGCCCATAATTATTTTTTAACCATCACTCAATAATCAGGTGACGATGGTGTTTAGAGAAAAAATGAAGCTAAAAATGAAACCACTTTTGAGCACGAGTAGTACGACCCATTAAAAAAATATTTTCCCTCACTTGTTTGCAAAAAAATACAAACCAAATGCATATTTCCTAACAATAACCACAATAAGTTACTAACTGTCTACAACTCTGTAAACACAAGCACAGGAGATCATTTTTTATGAGGACAACAATATGTAGTAAGTAAGAAGTTTACTTGGTTTGTAGAAATTTTGTTCAATAAATATGACATTTCAGAATTTTCAAAAGTGTGAGAATACTCCCTGTAGCCTAAAAACTACGGTGGTGCGATTGTTTACCAAGGAAGAACATTAACAAATTAATGTGAGCGACATACAAACTATGATCTCTACGGAATTAAAAATGCCTGAAATGAATCCGTTAAATGCAATAAATTGAATTTAGTGCAAGATATACATCGCAGATCAAGCTCATAAAACACATATGATATGTTACTTATCAGATTCTGGA
Source organism: Orchestia grillus (assembly GCA_014899125.1). NCBI lineage: Eukaryota > Metazoa > Arthropoda > Malacostraca > Amphipoda > Talitridae > Orchestia > Orchestia grillus. The sequence goes on from VOMN01018636.1 coordinate 11,769, forward strand.
TAGCAAGAAGTATAAAATCGCAATTTCACAACTGACCATTGAAAGTTGACTGCTAAATAAAGTTTCAAACAGATGTGAAGGCTTAAGAAATACGTCTACTTTCAATGCAAACCGATACATGGGGTTGCTATGAATTAAAATTCCCATTAAAGGGTTACGATCCTCTAAATATTCACTACGAGTCTCAGTAAGTCTCGATATAATTTACGTATGATTTCTAAAGGTTTTATGTGAACACCTCCTGAAGCTTCGAAAAAAGTAGAAGCCAATTTCACCATTCACAAACATTCAGTCGACAATACAGCTCAATAACTATGTAACAAAAAAAGCCATTAATTTACTCCCCCTAATTTACTCTTTTTTATTGAAGTGATACATCCCAGCAACACTTCTACCGCTGCGCTTTCTTCTACGTAGACAACGAACAAAGCACTTTTTGCAAGTTTCAGATCTTGACCATAAATTCTCCTTATAATCTCGTTGCTGGCCGAGCGCCTTTGTAAAATTGTTGGAGCAAGTTAGAACGCTACTTTATTTACTTTCCCAGGAAGCTTTTCACGCACACCAATGCAGTACTTCTTTCGTAAGTATGTGGATTTACAGAGTTCAAGCATCTATGCTCAATTCACAGAATAATATTCTTAAACTTGGAAGAAGAAGGTACCAGGAAATAAATGACAACGATCTCACTTCAAAAATACTTTCTTCTACGCAATATATGAGATATCCCTCAATACTGAGTTTAAAATTCGGCCTACGTCACCCATACATGATGAAACTCATCAGTGCTAAGCTGAAGCCTCATTCTGCAACTGGAAAAAGCTAAAGGACGTCCTGATAATTTTTGTAAACAGTTTATGTATGCGCTTTAGAAGTAAAGGTTTACTTTTCAGTTAGAAACATAGTGTTAAGTTCGTTAAATTAACTTCGTTAATATAAAATCAATACAGCACAAAAACGAATAATAAAGACCTGATTAACACCATGGCCGATGAAGATCTGAATTATTTAAGTAATAAGTGTCCATCTTTGAAAGAATGGGAAACAATATTTGCCCGGTTGTTTGGAAGATGGCTCCTTTACAGGCTACACAAGCAATGTGAATTGCTCTGAAAAATTCAATTACTGGACGTATTGGTGGTAGAGCAATACCAAATATAATGTTCCAAACTAAAATTTTCTGAACTACTCATTTATTTTTCATGGAAACTTATCCAGAAAATAGTGAAAAGTTATTCTTTCAAAAACTCATACTAGTGATCATTTCCGCTAGTGAAATTATCGGAATTGATAAATTTCATTGTACATATTAAGATTGATACTCTTTTAGCTTACGACTTTCATTAAATTTATTACGAGCAATTTCCCTTCTAAGAGTACTGATCGAATTCAACCCACAAAGAAATAAACAAATATTGGAGTAATACCAGGTAAAATCATTGTTACTGAAATTAATTTCGAGAAAAATTGTTTTTCGGTGCAAAAGGAGCCTAAAATCCAAACAGGACATTGGACAAGATGGCTAAATATATGTATTTTCTTCTAAAGTAGGTCATGAAGTAACTTCCTTAGCGTAACTCATCGCCCTCGAATAGACGCAATTGAGTCGTATCGTTTGTCAATTGAATGCAGTCATTAGAGGATAAGTTTAAATTCAGTTTCAAATGATCCAAAGCTCGCCATGTACGAGGACTCACCTTGATGCGAGTGACGGCTTCTTCCGCCTGCATCATTCGCGTGGTCTTGGTGGGTTGCCCCTCCGATACGAGTTGCGTGCTGCCCAGGTAGCGGGCTCGGAACAGCACTCCCTCGATCAGAACTGCAGGTTCGTGAACCACCACTGCAACAACATGACAATTGTTATAGAGCCGTCGTCTTTCACAGTGATACTCAACATTCTTCCTGCGGGACACCCTTTGCTGATTTGCACGTCATACGTCATCACAATTAGCTCAGGTACGTGCACAAACACCGATTTCCATGCAAAACAAAGTTGGACGTCGTATTGATGGAACACAAAATGTTTGAGGTACGGGCATCACACAAATTACTAAGTATTATTGAAAGAAATGTAACTTTGAAACCGATGCCAAATAACTCAAGTCCCACTACAATAGCGGTAACATTAAAAATTAATTCATCGCTTTTTGGCTAATGTCAATGATTTCAGTTTTTTTTGTTTCGTTTAAACAATATTTACAAAATAAAAAGTTTTATTATTAAGGTAAATCGTTCAATTATATTCATAATGCATACTCAGAGTTGCATTAGATTTACCAAGAAAGTATAGCGCGTTTCTATTGAATTATGCTTTTTACGGCATATTAATTTCAGTAGCATTCTATTCTTGTCCGAAATTCTTTTTTGTATGAGAGAAAAACTCCCAGTACAAACATTAACGTAATTTTAAATAATAGTTCTATGTTCTCTTTTTTTAAATAATGAGTTTGGTGTGAAGCAAGAAAATGAACCAATTATCACGCACAGGTGCATTCATAACAGATTATTTTACGTTTGTTTCAACAAGTAGTATTGTTTGTCCACAGCAAAAAAGTTGGGAATTCTCTTACTCTGAGTTTCTCCATGTTTCATTGCTTATTTCGACAAATCGTTAAAAAGAACAATGGAAAAGCCTCGTGATTTCTAAATAAAGGCCAATTTTAGTGACGGACTGCACGAAGCGCTAACAGCTTCAACCAAAATTTGCTGTGTCTGCGGAAATAAAACAAAATAGAGATCCTAAATTTCACGAAATGCAAGTCATAATTCACGACCAACCAGCAGGTGTATTTGAGAAGAAACCCAGCGCTCCATTCTTATAGAGCTGCATTTACAAAGCATTTTGTGTCGATAAAAATTCTTCTCAACAGAATATATTTATAAAGCCCACAGTTTCCAAAATCGGGACCGAATAAACATTAACTCAAGTTTTACGTAAAATAATAAATAATATAGTATTCAACATTATGGAAAGAATTGTATCTAAAATATCCTTTGCAGTAAAAATTTACTGCCATAACAAGACTTTTTCGAACGAATATTTCTCATAAAACGTCGATTGTACCACCATGGCTAAATTTTCCATCAATTCTTCAGTTCACACAACGGATTTTTAATTTGGAAAAGTAGAAACGTGCAATAACAACCCATGACAACTATACAGCTAGAGACGTAAATAAAGGTACAAGTTATTATTGTCAGCATATTAATCTGGCCAAAACACAGTGAAATCATTAACTTTCACCTACAGGGCATGGATGATATCGAAGGGGAGTAATAAAATTAAAAAAATATCTCCGTGTCCTTTTCGTAAACTTTTTTAAACTAGAACGTATCAAGCAGCGAACTAGGCAGAAAAGCTGATCGCTCTCGACAAGAAGTACCGAGAGAGGTCTTAAAAAATGATTAGGAAACGTAACGGGCACCCGCCTCAACTTCCGTAGGTAATATATGGGCAATATATTGCTGGAACGTCACGGACTTTGACAGGCCGACTAATCGCAGAGAGCGACCATTAGTCTTCAGCGACGGGGACATCTAGAGCAGCTCTGGCCAGCCGTGTAGGTGAGTTACGCTGAATAATGCGTAACCGGCAAACGTAATGAGGCAATCGCAAGACGTTAGTAAATCCTATTTGATGGTAAAAAATATCATTTTGCCAAAAAGGACTGACATTTTTCAAATGAAGTCTTGAAAATATACTGGACGAGCAACACTAGCTTTAAAATGCCGTGCTGCAGTTCAACTGAAGGATAGACAGCCCAAGTTTCACAAATACATTTGTCCAAAATCGCACTTCTTTTCTTTGTACCTCAATGTCTAGAAGGCTTATATCCAGTGAAATATGGATATATAATGATCAACCGGTATTATCCTGTGAAAATCCGTGAGGTCTATATGTAGGCTTTCCATCGTTGCTATTTTTACCTCAAATTGTAAGAATCTTACTGAAACGTTAACCGTAGGACTTACACAGAAATGACATTTAGCTGCGTCAACATATCATGAAAGTACTACACATGAACAAGCAAGGTAAAAATCGCCGAGAGGATAAATGAATATTCAAATACTGATACTAGATGAAATACAGTAGGAAGCGTGCAGAAAAAGAACAAGCTTGCATGCGTATTGGAATAACTAGCAATATTAATAATATTCACTCGTACAGTTCGAATTTGAATACCATCATATTTTGGAGGAAGAGGCGATAACGACGACAAATGTCTGACACGCGGGACAACGGACGTGCGGCAACATCAAATCGGTCATTAAGAGGTTTTTGAAACAACAGCGCACAGGTAACAACGAGGACGGCGGTGGAGAACGTAACTCTGCACGTCACAAATCCCTCTGCAGGCCCCCACCTGCACAGCATCTAACGCTGGCCCGACGATCGCAAGTCAAAACTTCGAATTACCAGTCAAACTATGAAAACAAAACTCATAACTCTTCACAAGAGATGCAATAACTTTCATTCAACTGGCAAGACTAGGAAAACGATTATATATTCTCGTTCCTCACAATGACGAAGAAAACGCCATATACATTGAAAAAATGAACGTAAATTCATCATTGAAACTTTAACGTATGCAACTATGTAGGTATGTTCGTTTGGTCTTCTGCTGGTACCGAAAACCAAACGAATGCTTGCCAGATTAATCAAGATTTGAGCTATGGCTTGCATTAAGACAAAAAATATGAATTGGCTTTCTCTCTAGGCTGAATCAAAGCGAAAATTTAACATAAGAAAACGTTTTGGCTGCTTAAGATGGACAATGATGCTTCGAGAACTTACAGAATTGAATGTAGTTTCCATCGCCAGAATATTACCGTCCCCAGTCAAGCATTCCGGCGTGTAACTAACCAAGCTTGAACTATGTCTCAGTAACATTTGGAACCGGGATAAAAAGTACATTTTCGTGAAAAATCTATCCAGGAAGTTGAACAAATGAACACCTTCGTAAAAAATATAGCCCCATCCTATACAGCACTGGAGAAACAAATCGGTGATATTCCTGAGGCCAATTCCTGGTAATCCACTGAACAAGAGGTCATTCATTCAAACTTCTTTGCTCTCATGATCTGTCATGGTCGTTAAATACTACAGTAGAAACATTTCAGTTCAATGTGAATTGCTAGCTTACTATTTATCCTCGTAAAATGTTTCCAGAAACAGAGGCGTCAGGCTCCAAGGTGGTAAAGCAATGCACTTCAACTTTACACGGTCGCTGAGAAATGGCTCGTTCTATTGCCCCTGATCGTAAGCACTGAATCGGATACCATCCAAAGAGATTCTCAACACTTATAAAAAATGGAATGCATTTCCACAAGATTTTTTACACCGCAACGTAAAGTGAGAGGGATGTTATAATGCGTTCTGCTGTCATATTTCAATTTTCAAACAGGAATATATATAATCTGACTCAACATTCCCGAGAAATGAATGGCGGATATTACTCGTAATTTTTCGAGAAATGTTTTAATCGAGAGCTAACGACTCACTTTTGTAATAATGATTAAGAAAACTTGAGCTTGAGAACAAAAAATTATAGACCAACATCATATTCCGATACCGAAAATATATATTTGAATTCGATGCTAAATTTTCAAGTTCAAATCAGGTTTAATTGTGAAATAAGATTAGAAAAGAGTGGAAAAAATCTTCTGTGAATACACATCTTAATAATTTCGGGTTCACATACAACATTAGCACTTCGTAGGCCAACACGTTACAGCAGAGATACTTCTAATGCAACATTACGCACACATTCAACACGATGCTGGAGTTTGTGTGAAGATTTAATTGGAAATGGAGATTCTCCCTTTGGCGGGAACTACAGTCTCTGTTCTAAGGCATCCCGAAGCTGTCAGCAATAGGTATCAGAAACCTGGCAAACGAGCGACCCGAAAGGATTTGTGTGAGACGGAGCTCATGGAACACCACAATATGAGAGGGTGGCAACACGGGGCAGATCTTGCAAAGCACAATTCTCGGTAATACAAGGGTATGCCACGCACAGTACACAACAAGGAGTAGGACACCAAGAGCTACATGGACAGCAAGGCGGGACTTTGTTGGGCGACACTTACCAGTTGCATCGAAGTCGACCGACGTGAGATCGAGAGCAAAAGAAGGAGCAAAAGAAGGTCAGAAAACGAAACACACGAAATTTTGACCCAGAATATTAGCATTTCATTTGCACATTTAAGGTGAATGGTTTAAACTAGAATCTCTTTTTTTTAGAGTGAAATAAGAATTGGAAATGTTGAACAGTGAACATAGCTTATAAATGTAATGAACTAGTTTAAAGTGGATAATGCAGTCAAAATGAATTAAAATTACACAGCCACCTAAAATAGCCGCAGCTCACAGCAAACATGTCCTTTTGCAGCATTCAAATAGAATTTTGAAGATTGTGTTGCTTCTCGATAACTCATTGAACGCCAATGTCAAACTAGTCTTGAATTTTTTAGTTGAAATGCGTTTATAGACGAATAAAAAAGTTATTCTGTTATGTTGGAAAAAATCATCGCTAATGTTAAAAAAAATCAACCATATTTCCAAGTCTACCTATGTTACAAATCAGTAATTCCTCAAAAATGCCAATGGCAATCGATAAACAATTTTGAAGGCTTTAAAAAATCCAGCTACAGTTGATAATTAAAGGTCAGGCCATGAAATATAAAGTATAAGCGTTATGAGTAAGCTCTCACTGAAAAGATTGACGAAATATTAGCTTATATGCTCAATAATGATAACGACAAATAATTGTCAAAAATTTAATAAATGCTGGATTTTTGACTTGAAGTAGACGAACTTCTGAAATGATCGGTACTCGAGCTGAGCAGGGAGAGCGCGAGGGCTTGAGAGAGCGGCGAACCAAGATTAGAAACACCTGCTCTTAGTATCGATTACCTACATTACACGCATACAAATTGTGAGTTCAATGAACGAACAGCACACAATCTTGATTCTACGAGCGTTATTTTCACCACCTAGTACTACAATCGCGCAAATGACATCACAAATCTGTACAGGAGGAAGTAAACGACTATACCCCAGATTTGTACAAAATGACGGCAGCTGTTTTTTTAAGTCATACCGGATAAGGAACTTGATCTAATTTCATTTCTTCGCCAACTAAACTGAAAATATCAGCTATGTTCCAAATTAACCATTATTTTGACATATCCACTCTTTTATTTTTAATAGTTTCGGTTTACCGCAAAGCGAAACAGCGTCTGAATTCTGTGTGCCCCTCTGAAGCGCCTCCACTTCACACGAAAGAGTTTCAGATGCTAAGTGCTGACTCTGAATCAATGGGTTACTTTAAAAACGATTAACGATCAGAACACTGTGAGAAAATACAGCATTTAGTACAACTATTAAAATCGGTGTTCCTAGAAATTAACAAGAGCTTCACAACGAACAAGAAACTATGTGACACTACATGGCAAATTAACACAAATTAGATCGTTTCGAACATTGATGAGCGCGATGACTATTCGAGTGTACAATGAAATAGTTCACTGTATTATTGATAGGGTACATTCGAGTACGACTAATCGAAAAGGCTCGTTATCAGCGGAGACCACAGTACTTTCACCGCTTATATAAAAAATATCCAATGGAATTTAGCGCTTCCCCGTTAGCGAACACGAGACCAAAATAGATTTCGGGATGAAAGAGAACTTTGTAAGAGGAAATTTACACAGAAGGTACAAGGTGAATTCATGCATTTACGTATGCATTATCATGCGCGTAATTAGATAACGAAGTTTGAGTACGTTGATAGAACGGCGAATTATGTTCAAAAACTGGCTACTGAAAAGTAACAGATTCGGAGATCCCTATCTAATTTTATTGGGTCGCGGGAGAGTGGACACAATTTATCTTGAAAAAGCTATGGAACGCACGAGCGAACTCATCATGGCATAGTTTCTTTCGTAATAACGCTCGGTGGTCAAGGAGATTATATCGTTGAGACGAAGTACTTCTTGATGAGCTTTTGCGTACGCTATTAGGGAGAGTTTCGACGTCATTTTAAACATTAACCTGAAATTCTGACACAAGGGTGCAAGTATTTATTGCATTCACAGTTCAATTACGTACAAAGGAAGTATAATTTTACAGTAATTTATTTTTTACAGTATATAAGGAAAACTAAAATTTATTCAATTTAAGTAATTTTGATTTTGTTTTCGCTTAGAGTAAAATTTCCGATTTTTCCGACTTGGATAAGTTCATTATCAAGAAAAACCTCTACCGAGCACCGTTGGTGCTGGCGAGGGTACGAGGTTAGAGTTATGTGTACCATTTAAAGCCTTACCCGGCAGGAGGTTTAATGTGTAGGAATGTAAACTCTTATGAAAGTGTAAGGTTTTCTGACGACTTAACTGCCTTTAGATACATCAGTACACTCGGAAATGGTCGGTTCATACAGTGAGAGCTCAAGGAAGGGTGAAAAAGCTCGTTTAAAGTTATTTTTGAATAGAATATTTGACGAGTTTATTTGAATAAAATAGAAAAACAAATTGACAAAAACGTGTTGACCTTTTCTTGCAGGAAAAGGTATTACAAACCAATAAAAACATCTGATGAGCGGCTGCTCAAAAGTTTTCGATGAAATAAAATTTAAAGTACTTCAGCATTTTCAATGATGTTTTAGCAATTTATTGAACCAGTTTCATCAAGTTTATCAGCTTAGCGCTTTACGTAAGCTGCCATATTATTTCCAAACTCGACATTTTTTAAGCATCGTTTAAAAGAAAATTTAAGAACAGATTCGAAATTAAACTAAAGAATAACTTTGCGTTGCGATGACTTGTTGAAACTTTGCGGGAAATACGTCTTTGAATCATAATCAGAAATCTCATTGAGCCTAAGAAAACCTGCGTAATCACCAAGTGCGTTTGTGCGTTGCCTGCGAGCTACACGACGAGCGGTGTGCGAGAAACACGTGTAGTGCTGCCTAGTTTCAGGCCACAAGTGTTCACCGTTATTTCAAACCTGTGCGCGAGTGAGAGCGTGCGCAGCAGTGAAGAAATGAGCTCGTACGTTGCTTGTTTAAGAGTCTCATCTTGTATTCATAAAACGTAACACACAATCTTGTCGTCGCAGTACTCAATCACATTTCCTGACGGCACTAACAGCGGCGTCGGAGAATTGGAGAGTGCATTGCTAGCCCGTGTATTCGTTTACGCTGGTTAATGTTGCTGAATTTAAAATTGAACAGGTAAATCGTTTACGCCTAATTACTTTATCGTGAACGACAAGTGAAAGTGAAGCGACGAAAAGATCGTGTGCCGTATGTTGCTGAAATATAAAGGTGCGTTGATGAAGCTCTGTACCGTTCCACTGGAGGTCTCATTAAATCAAGTGCAGGACTTGAGATTCATGATTAACGTAAATCTTTAACACTGTGAAGTATTTCCTCGAGTAACGCAGTTATAACATGAATGTGATCCTTCATGCGCAATAATCGAAAGAGCGGGAAGCAAATCGACTCCAAACCAAGTTGAGAACTTTTGATATACAACTATCGAAGATGAAGAAAAGACAGGACATGGAATGCGACATGTGCCTCATGGCGCCCGTTATAATGAAGTACGTCAATTGAGGAAGTACTGTAACACGTGTCTGATGAAGTCACTAACACTCAGTTCAACTGTAGAAATTCGCACGCGAACGGAACAGGAGAAAACTGTGTGAAATTTATTGAGTTTCATACCTTCCTTAGAGCGTCCTTTCTTCTTCGTCGATTCCTTCTCCTGAAAAACAGAAAAGAGAATTGAGAACTTCGCATATTGGCGAGAAAATCCGAATAATGAGGCACTCAACACACTTGAGAAGTAGCATAAAAAATTTAAATAAAATTTAAAGAATAATGAATTTTTATTTGGTTCAGGGAGAATTATTTTCTCAATTTAAAATAAGAAAAGGACTTTAACAAGTTCTAAACATATTAACATGAATTTATGACTATCAGGAGTTCAAATTTTTCCTAACTCATATTAGACGTTACTTTTACACAACATTAGCAAAAACACCTAATCCAGTTTGTTTCTTTTTATCTTTCGGGGAGGCGTGAAGAACGTTCATACTTGAAGGAATGTCGGATATCCAGTAAAAGCTCAAAATGCTTCAATGATGTGACTAAATCATTCCGTTTACAGTTCTTCGAATTTCAGTCCCAGGAAACTTAATTAAGGGAAACAGCTGCATTAACCTGCTAATCTTTTTAAACAAGACAACCAAAAAGAAAAACTGCTCGGGATGCTTGAAGAAACGGCTGCATTTAAAAGATTTCTCTCGCTAAATATTGAGCAATTTAGCAGTCACTGAAATGCAAAATATCAAATTTACGGACAACTGATATTTAAACTTCATGAAGTAAACACGGAAACATCACAAAAAAACGAGAATAGCTGCGATCAGGCAACTGAACGAAAATCAGGTTTCACTGCGAAATACGGGTTTTAATCAATGGGTATTCAGAACAAAAACGTGCAAAACTATTGCAGCTGTTTCATGATAGACTAAAGTACGAATTCACGTGCTGCACGCATGCTGGAAGGCGCAGATCATTTTGAATAAATCAATAAAGATTCGGGGCTTCGTACGTAGAAATAAGTTGAAACATGTATGACACTCATTGGAAATTATCACAGGCATTACCTGTCGTACAAATCGGCACCAGAGTCGAGGATGGAAACTGTTCTACATTAGATAACTCACTGTATATTTTTTGAACGGAAATTGTCATCTAGAGAGATGAACACTACGTTGCTCGTAGTAAATAGAGAGCACAAAATATTCCCATTGAAATTAATCAGTCCGTTCACAGGAAAACGATATGTTGGTTTAGTTCAGAAAATTCCATAACCACAGGAGGAATCGCGAATAAAAATGTCGAGGGTTTGACTAAGATATCGAAAAAATATCAAAAGCATTGAATAAAACTCTGTAATTCTAATACATACTGTAAACAGGGACACATTCGTCGAATATCAATGCACTATACACAACAGGCAGGTAACTAACATTAAACGAACAAAAACATCAGAAACATACGCGTACAACACTCATCAGGTCAGCATGCAGAAAATCGCTGAACATGAGTTTCGGTTATTATTTGAATTGTTAAACAGGAGCATCACAAAACCACCTAATCAGCAATTATGAGATAAGATGTGATAATCAACGGTATAGTGTACATGAGAATTAAGAATATATTACTATGTACTAATTTGAACTGCGTATAAAAAATTGACTTAAAAAATTGACTTAAAAAATTGACTTAAAAAATTGACTTGAAAAATTAGCATGGTGAGAAATTGACTTGATTGCAGTCAAATTGACTGGAGTGATAGCAGGAATAAAATCCAGTGTCAGCATTGTCATTGTCAGCCATTGACAAATCAAGTAAAAATTTGATGTAGATCCATACAGCATAGCATAACTTCAAGACTAACGAAACAGGAAATAAAAGGTCTCTAAGAATCCCTCTAAGTGTGTGTATTTCCTTTTTTTCCTTGTTTTAATTTTTTAATTTGGTTTAACTGTATTCTTATCGAACAACCCTATTTCATTGGGCATATTGATTGAATAAAAACAATTTCCATTGCAAATTACGTTGAAAATGAGCACATGCTGGAAACGTTCGAACTAAATGTTTTCACGATTTTACTTTGCTATCTCATTCCTAGGTATGGACTAAGTCAGGAAAGTATAACTTTAGTTAACTGAACGATACGAGAATTAGAGTCAATTTTAAGCAGAGGGGAACAGGAAACAACGATTCGGGATGAGAGCTACAATTTCATCTTAGAGGTTCGAGAAAATGTTAGCGGGAGTGGTACTCCGACTAATAAAAAATCTCATCGGGGAAAATTATTCAGATCCAAGGCAATGAGAGGATCGAATTCGATTGAATTGCATTCGAATATCAAGTCGAATAAATAACAAACACGCCAAAAGGAAGAACATATAGGGAAAATGTTTCACTAATTTTATAACAAAACCCACAGCAGATTCTCACATTTTCTATTAGGTGCTTCACAAAATAAATCGCCATTAGAGAATGCAATTCTCCCAATGAGCACGAATCGATAGAAATGACTTACAAATCTCATTAGAGAGAAGCTCAACCGAGGAACTTAAACTCCTCGGATATGTTGAAGTACAATTCCCCGCAGAACACTCCTCCATGTGGACTAAAATCCACATTGCCTAACTAATTTTGACGTAAGGAATTCTACTTAAATGCTGCATGAATGTTTAGTGAAAAATTAAAACAATAACCAAAAATGCTGAATTCTAGTGAAATTAAAATACCTTTCGCGCACGGGGTAGAGAAGAGAAAAAACAATCTCAGTTTTTAAAAATAAACAACACTCATATTGAGTGTGCAAAAATATAAAACATTCAAGTAACGAGGTTCCACACAATAATTGGCAATTTGTATCTAAAATCGCTCCACTTATTTTAGACCACTGATGTAAGTATTCTTCAGAGTTAAATAACATTTTTGAGATGGACAACTGAATCGTGACTAAACGGACTCAGGATCTAATACCGGCGAGTCAGCTCGTTTCTACACATGCGATGTAGCACATGATCAGGTTCTGCACAGGTAGGACCTATAATGCGTTGAAAAAGTCATGGACGATAATCTACTCTAATGTATTTCGGTCATTCTCCTGATTTACTGGAAGTGCAGCATGTAACATCCCGTAAGGGAAGCAAATATTTTCAACATTGCCAGCTTGACTAATAACATCCGGACGACACTTAGCTTTGTGGAGAATATAGAATGAAATTGCAGCTTCTACCAACTGTGTATGCTTGCTACCATCGAACTCTTGTAAAACGGAATAATGATAAAGATGGGCTCGAGATGCTGTGAAAAAATACGTCACCATTGACAACTATTATAGCGCAGGGATTACAGTTAAGCAATGCAGTCTATCATGCTTCAATTTGAACGCGGTTTTTAACGTCATGCTGGGAGAACAAGGGAGTTTCATGCAGCTCATAACGCGCAGGGGATGTAAAACTATCACAAGGAGATGGAGGCCAGTGTATTATGAAGGATAATAGGGATTGCAAAACGCACTGAAGCACAACACAGAGTCGTCGTGAATGATGGATTCCGAGACGCTTGCTAGTTACACAAGGAAGGAAGAAGTCAGGGTAAATAAAAGACAACAGTTTCCGGAGGCAACTAGTCCTCAACGCACGAGTTAACATGGCAGGCAGATCATGACGAAACGGTGATCACCTTCTTGTTTTTTGCCTTTCCGTTGACGGCGACTTCAGGCGATGCGGGTGTTGGGGACGAACCATCCTGTGACTCTCCTTGGCCAAGAGGGGCGGAATTTTCGTCTTGAGAGCCACAAGGACCTGTCGGGGTGGACGAACTCTCGTCTCGAGATCCACACTGGTTGATGGGGGTGGACGGTGCCGTGCTCGATTCCCCACCACCTCCAGAATTCGAGGCCCCCATCGTCTGACTGGGACTTTTGCTGCTGCTGTCGCTCTCTTCCCGGCCACCGCCACCCAAAACAGTCGGACTGTCCGTTATCATACCACTCACATTAGTGATACTGCTCACGTTCGTAAGGCTGCCGTTGTTATTGTTGCTGATGGTGTTGCTACTACTGCTGCTCGTCAGCAACGTTGACAGAGCAGAAGAAGCGATGGTGCTCGTTGGAACGTTGTCGTCAACAATAACGGAGGGGGAGGAAGGCGGGGCCGCGTTGCTGACGCTGTTGATGCTGCTGCTGGAGCTGTTAGTTGTGGAGCTAATATTGCAACTGTTGGTGGTGACAGTGCTGACAATGTTGTTGCAACTGTTACTGGTCGTGTTGATGATGCTTGAGAGGTTCCCGTTGCGAGGCATGATGGCTCGAGCTTTGGACCTCCGCCAAACCTGTCGTGAAAAAGAGCATCGCAATCATCGCTCGACGTGCATCGAGTCATGTTGCCTTCTACGTTGGAACGAGCTTCCTAGAAAATAAAAATAAGAACAGACACGGAATTTTGAAAACTAATATTACATGTAGATTTAACATTAAGTGGTACAGCATATCTGGGGAACACGATTTATTAACCGCAACCTATGTATGTATAGCAGAATTAAGTTTCATGATGAATGCCTGCAAAACCTAAAAAGCATTCTTTATGCAATAAAAAATTTCACGGAAGCAGAATAGAAAAACATTCTATTACGACCTGCATTGCTCCCGATGTACGTTAGTTTGAAATGAAGGCAAAATTTAAGCAATTATAGAAAAAATTTGTGTAATTGATGAACCGCACAATTGAAGCAGGACTGGTTGCGAAATGTTCGAATAAATCAACATATAGAAAGCATATCGTACGCGCTCGCAAAATAGAAGCGATTTCAAACTTTGCTTTTGTAGTAAAGCAGCTCTGGAAACTCAGATGATGACACGCGCCACGATAAAGAAAAAATATCAAAGCAACGGATAATTCTTCCCCTAAAAGAAACTTTCTATAAGGTAACTAAACAGTATGTTAGAAATGAAAAAAGAATGTATTCGATACAAGAATCCTCGCGTCAACATACACAACACAAAAAAATAATATGTAAAGCATGTTCTGTAATGACGAGCTCTAAAACATTTCGAAACCGCCGTGTATTGTTTTTCCCTTACGACGAGTCTCAAAACAACGATTGAGGAGACGCATGTACGTCAATGATTTTTGCGCTCACACTCACTAGAGTATCTCGAAATAAGATGCAAGTACAAGGCAACACTAAAGTCAGACATAACTTTAACTTTTTGCTCATCTTGGCAACGTCTGCTGCAGTCAAGAACAAAGTACATGCGGGTAGTCCTGATACAGTCGGCTAGGCACGGAGGCGTGCCGGCGAGCAATGTGAACAGACAAGCGTCGTGGGACTCGGGATTAACAGTCAATCAATCGGCCTTACCACATCAGTAACGAAATAAAACGTGGGTAAGGAGCCCTAGAAAACCTGCCAAACCACAATTGTTTGTATGAAAATATTATATTCACGCACAGACGACAAAGAATTCAAGTGTTCGATTGGCAAAAAGAAATTGTGTCTGAAGAGGTAGTGAAAATTTATCGTAACCTTTCGAATTTGAAATTAATCTAAATATTTCACGGCCCTCAGGCTATCTCTTTTTTCTGAGGTAAAGCCATGAAAAAAAACAATACAGCGAGTAGCGGTGTCGCAGTTTAGTAAAACCTAACGGGACGCGCTACGTTCACCTAAAACGTAAAACGCAAAACTTACGAAAACGACAATTACAATGGATCAAACATTGCCGAAAACGCTATGCAGAACAGGAGAAAACTTCAAACAGTTTTCGTGTAAGTTTTATTTGAATTTATTGACAGGTAATCGAACACTCTTCGTCACATTAAAATATCTGCACTCATTAAAAACCAAAACGCCCTACTTTATGTACACAACACTTTATTCAAAGTGAAAAACCAGTACAATGCTACCGTCACCTCAAAAGATTTAACACTTGGACGTCGGGAACCAGACAAACGAACATTGAAGACAAACAGACTAAAGAACACTGGAGAAACTTACCACAGAGGGCATGACTGAGGATTGTCCTCTCGAGTACTCCTTTTCATTGATAAGGCCTGCGTCGACCAGACGTATCGCTCTAACAAACGTTATCACTGTGACCACACTCGACAAGAACGGGCACCACAAGCGGTCCCTATGATCGACATCACTCTACACTAGTCACCCTCAGTAGTAGGTACGAGGAGCAAACGTGATCTTTCCTCGGGAATACAAAATCGATCGTGAACCATGAATAGTTCATAGGATACAACTCACTTGCACACAAAGGGGCTGTTGTGGCTATACCGATGAATGTTCTACATTGCAAGGCAATGCACAATCACAGCAGAGACCATATCGTTTGGTCTTCACTTGAACATCGTAGTCACTGTTGTATGTCATTGAATTTCCACTTACTAGCCGATTCATAATAAATTATTAGACTAAAAATAGTGAACGAGTCTTCCGGTGAGACTGCGTCATTAGTTCAGAACTAACCATAGCAGTCAACACAAGTTTTTCATTTGGAGTTCGCACGAAATTCGTCGCTAAATGCGAACACGAAACACACTCGCTAAGAAAAAATGAAAACGAAGTTGACTCTAAACACGAAATGCTGCTCAACGAAGAAGATGCAAGTTCGTTCGATAACATTTTTGAAAAATTCACAGCCTCTGAGACGGATAACTTAAATTTCAAATCAGGCCAATTCATGACACAGAAAAATGACTTGGCTCAAGCCTTTCCACGCTGCTCCTCACAAGCAAAATTTCAACGTTTTCCTGTGGAATACAATAAGGAAAACCATTCACTGAAGCAACGAAACGTAGATTTTTCAACTCGAGATAGCACCAACAGAAACTGTCGCCACCGAATTCTACTGATTCACTGGCTCGCACTTGAAGAACTGTCCCGCAACGAAAGCGACGGGGGCAACGCACAGGAACAAAAGAGCGGCGAACATCGCCACAGCGAGCATGGTTGCGGGCAGCACGAGTACCCGCAGTAGTCCTCAGCGCACAACTGCGCGGCGGTGCCTGACTACTGCCTGTTGGCGCAGCTGCAGCGCTCAGTGACGCATGCTACACGTGCAGCTGTGATCGCTTCATGGGGCTTGCACTCTGTCTCAACTCTGATTGAAACAACAGTGATGATGTTAGGTGGTAGCGTGGATACGCATACCACATGAGGCATGCGCTGCGTCGTGCTAGTTTGTAAGCGTGAGACGCAAACCGCACTTTGTGACTGGTCGACAACACAGGCAAAGCGACTGTTTTAAGCTTTGCTTGAACAATTAAAGAGGTCCCTAACTACAGGGTGGCCCATAAATAAGGTACTTTTTAAAACTACTATAGCTCTACAACTAAAAATGGTGAAGAGAATTGGTTAATTCAGAATGAGAGAAAAAACTTCAAATTTTTCTATCAGTGTATTTATTTTACCGACAATCACCCTTAAAATTATCATTGGTGGATAAATCACAATATACGTATTCGTCGGGTGGTGACCTACTGTGACCGCCATGGTCACCAAATCTAAATGTTCTTGATTTCTTTCTTTAGGAATACTGAAAGGAAAAGGTTTACATTGAAATGCTTGAAACTTTACAGCAATTGAAACGAAAAAGCAATTAAGAGATGAACAACATTTCACTAGAGACATTAATGAATGGAATGAACAGAACCGTTGAAAGAGCACGCCAATGTTTGTCTAATAACAGAGGACATTTAAAAGATGTAAGTCATAGTTAAACTTATTTTATTGTTCCATGCATAAATATTTATATTGAACTTTGAAATTTCTTCTTTCATTCTAAATTAACCAAATCTCTTTACCATTCTTAATTTCAAAGTTATAATTTTAAAAAGGTACCTTACATACGGGCCACCCTGCACTATTAATTTCATGCGCACATGGAGAAGAGCACCTCGTTAGCAACTGCTATGGCAAAAACTTCAATTCGCCTGATTCACTCACACAAAAAATAAATCCGCAAATATGTGTTAATATCTTTACGTTAGATGTGAAGTATTCAAATTAAGTAATTCCCGAGAAGGGAAAAGTTGTGAACATTTTGAGTAATTGAATCAATTGCAAAACCCTTAATTCGCAATGGAAAAATCATGAAAAGCTCCACAGCTCATTCTAAAATCGAGGACACGTACAGTAAACGTTTAGGGACGGCTCGAAATATTTTAATTTGAGCAACCGCAGGGCGAATAAATTAACACTTTGGCCGCCACATCGGCCATACGTGGCACTCGCGGTCATTTAACCAAACCAAACCTGGCCAAAGCAGTGAAATATATGAAACATTTTTTTTAAGTTTCCATTAAATTTGCGGTCATTACTCGTACATGCTAATTTAAATTAGAAGGACAATTGATGGGGCAGCCAAATTTGTGAAAAAAATCCTCCATTTTTAAATTCACAAAGGAGATATTTGTCGACGTGTAATTTTACCTGTGTGGAAAATGGCGGTTAACGTGTTAAGGTGTATGCGCACAACGTTTGAGTTGTTGAACTAAAATATTAAAAATTTTCAAATCACGCGAAAAAAACTAATTACATCAAATATTTTATCATTTCCTTAGACTGAGGCGCGCCAAGATCAATTTTATTTCAAAAAAATGACCTCGTCCTATATAATCTGCACACCAAATTTTCTACAGTCGTCAACTCAGGCCCTTACGAAAAAAAGCATGAAATTACAAGTGTAAATTAGGAGTGAAAAAATATATTCAGTCACGATTTAAAAAATACAACAATTTGCATTACTTTGAAGGCGCGAGAAGCCGAGGGCCTAATTAACAAGACGTACCTTCAATTTCAATCGGACAACTCAATGGAAGCCAATCAAAAATTCCGGACAGGCGCTGTCAGAAGCAGGGGCGACCAAAAAAGACCATCGTTTTCAGAATATTAAGTGATTTTTAGAGCTAGTTTTAGGCACCAGACAAGTTCAAAGCGCTCGTCGTACGATTTAAAAAGTGCGACTAGACGGCATGGCAGTCAGCGCACCCGTAATTAGACTCATTTTTAATGAGGTCCTCTACTCACATGGACATCACAAGCGAGTGCGCTAAATACTCGTACTGAGCAAATCTCTCCATCAAATAATGACGATCAAAAGCTCTCATTCGTACGTATGTGAATTATAGGTAATTGAACATTCGATACGAAAGTCACAGTACTGCTGACGTTCCATCATTACTTTTTCCTGCATTTTAGTACTCGAAAACTCTCCTCCGAACGTCGAATATGAAAACTTTCTGAAGAGGAAAAACCACCTAAGAATTAATTCAAATTAGAGGTCGAAAAAATTTAGCGAAGCTTACAACTAGGAACGTCCAGAGTTAAGAGCATTTACAGCCGAACTCTTGAATACTTAATGAGAAAATTTGACTACACAAATATTAAAATACTTAATACAGATACTTGAATAGAAAAACGTTTAGTCCCTAATGTGTAAACCCCAATACTTTTAGACCCGCAGAATTATAATAGTTTAAATAATGTGGGATTTTAAAGAGACGAACATCTAAATGTTTAATATGGATGCTCAAATATTTGATCAAATGGATTGGGAACATCAGTTACCACGAAACTGAGTTTTCAAGATAGGGTAAGATTCTCAGGTTGCATCGCCCTAAAATAAATTGTACCTGATGAAATTCGCGAGTCAAATCTCACTCTCAAATGTCTATACAAGATATTATGAAATTCAATTACAACAATAAAGAATACTAATGCTCATCTTCATTGGTACGGGTCATACGTTTTATTTTTGCCTCATTGACAACTGCCAAGAGTCATAGTTACTAGTTACAAAGCGACGGGTCTTGAACCACAGTGAACGTTATACCATAGGGACAATACAGTATTATTATTAACAAATTTTGCATGCGGAAGTGCCCAGCACACGAGAAGCGTATTTCCATGGCTTGTTCTATAACAAAAATAAGAAAGTTCCTACATAGAGAATTTCAGAATTTCTTGAACATACTTTAACATAAAGTTTATTTGAAAGAAATCAACACATTTTATTTTGTGAAGGCCAACAAGCAAGCAAGCAAGCAAACAAGCAAGCAAACAAAACGACCAGAGTTTTAGTAGTATGCTAGACAACCCGTGACCCCGTCTGTTTGCTTGCTTGAAACCGTGCACAGAAGAGAAAATATACACTTGTGTCATGTATAAAGGAAATGAATTTAAGTCGGGCAAGTTGGTAAAATAGATACGGGAATGAGAAAGAAGGCAGAATCATTTGTCTGTCAGCTCTGAGATATTCGAAATTTATACCCTTCGTTTAATCCTGTATTGTGGATACCGACTTGACTGCATAGGATATATTTCTGGGTACGGTTTGATTTTGATGAATTTTGCTTGACCTAACGGGTCACGGGTTGTCTAGACATTTCTTGTTTCGATCACGTAGCTTCTATAAAAACAACGAATTAAATAGGAGCAACTCGTATGAAAGTTCAAGTTCATGAAGGAATTTTGCGCACGAAGTCATGTTGATTTGAACTGGCCCACGCTTGAAAATACAAGGCAAAAAATATTCAGATAAAGAGACAAGGACGTACTTGCCTAACGATATTCAATTGTGAAGCGCCGAAGCAACAAACAAAAAATTCCTTATCTTGAGAAGCGGAGGAAAAGTTTGGACGCATCAAAGAGCTCAAAGGAACCAATAGGAGCTCCTGCACGAAGATGTTCTGCGACTTCAATAGATGTCACTGTCCGCTTTCAACTTCCTGATAAGATCACGTCTCCGTGAAAGTCAATATGGACGCCGTCTGCCTCATCCCGCGAATGTAAAAACAAATATGCTCCAGTTATTTCGAAAGGAATTATTTTCGGGAATTGGAAAACGAGAGTTCATAAATGAAACTGTAATAGCAAGTATTTGGCATTGTATATGATAAACTGTGTACACTTCTACCCTGAATTAACTAAAAAGTGTAGGTAAAAATAGAGGAGCATGCGTTTTTACGAACCTAGTTCACATTTATAACAAAGTTAACGAAATTAGGCGAGTTAACCTGCTCACGGTGTACACCAATCGGGAAATTCAATACTAAAATTTACGATGGAGCAATTATTCTCGCAAATTAACATTCAATCCTCGCATGTACCAATTGAGCCTCCGCCTCTCTGCTTTCGATCAAAGGATCAAACAGTTGTGTTGCATGACGAGCTTGCAGCGCTAACGTACATGTCAACGTCCTTTTGGCAACGCGAAATGCCCTAACTAATTTTTTTTTGCAATTAAATTCCAATCAGCGAACGAACTGCAAGTAAACAGCTCTAAAAGAACGGCTCTATATTTTCATGGATACATTGTTTTAGTAATAACTTCAGTAAGCTTGTTTAATTCGATGCTACTTTACATCATTACACCACGCGTAACCCTTGGGTTACTATTTTGAAGTCCTGTTTGAGCCTTTTAATCAATCTAATGATTTTTCTCAATTTGCTAGCAAAAATCCGAACCTAAGTAAATAATTTACTCACGTAATCCCAATGAACCGTAGCCATGATACGATAGAAAAACCATAATTTAATTACTGAGAGATGAGAGTTGAATTTCTGCCCTGCGTAGTTACAAAAGAGTGTGCACGGGTACAAACAGGCAAGATGATCAGAGTTTTAGTATTATCTAGGGCATAGGGTATACACCGTAGGGTATAGGGTATACACCGTAGCTGCAGGTGGCAGAGCTGTTTGCCCTGTACAAGCAAATGAACAAACTACATCTCGTGAGAAATTAAATCGCACTAAATTCAGTATCGTAGCTGTTGTCTTTTTCCTGAGAAAATGCTCTTCAGTGGGCTTGCTATTGGACTTGAATTGATGTACGTGATGCATAGAAAATCCCTTGAAAAATAACTCGCGAAATGGAAAGAAAATTATTTGCTCGTGAGGTTCAGCGCGGAAGTGGATAACTGCAAAAAATGGGGTGACTTGAAACGGTGATCGTAACTCGGGTCGATCACTTTCCTAACCCTAATTCGTAATTTCCGAAATAACTTTTTATTCCTTTCCTAATACCTATGCTAATAGTTTTAACATCACACATATAAACAGCGAGATTGTGAGCTAATATTACGTTCATAAATAAGCGAATGACGTTAAGAGATTTGCATTATTTAGGTGTACACACTCAAAGCGGTCAAGTTAGTGAACGCACGGGAAGTGCAGTCTTGCTAGACTGTTCATGGAGACTTTATATACTAAAATTAACGACTTCAGATTTTAAGAAATCATACATATACAGCTCGCCGCGAACGTGGTTGGTTTAAGACACAGTTTACTTATACGGAGGATGAGAGAGACACAGCGCCTGTGTGCGTCCCTAATTAGCGGTCTCTGGCGTACTATCGCGCGGGAGCACAGCGATAGCCTCAACACTAACGACATATAAGCTAATGAGGAGTGCAACCAAAGACAAAGTTGAGAACACTACGAGAAAGGGCATTTTTGGTATATATATAGCAATAGATATGTGATTATTTTTAGAAGTGAAACCTGTTCAATTTGAGAAGAGACCTAGTGAAAAATAACTTCAAATGAAATATTTCAGAGCTTAGTAATGTATTAAAAATAAGAAGCGCTGATGGAAAAAGTTGAGGGGATAGTACGGGTAAAAACAACTTTTCTATGGGATGGATCACTCTTTAATTTGGTACGCTTACGTAACTCGATAACACACATTTTGCTTCTGGAAAGAAAAGGAAATAATACCAAAAAGTTTTCTTTGCACAATTTCATAAAGTTCCTACCTATAACGATAGATCTGGTCCCATTTTGTGTTTCAATATAGAGGACAAATGGTAACGGGTAATTTTAGAAAAAACTAAAAAGATAACATGGCATTTCATGAAGATAGCAGGTCTTTTTTGAAATTTTAGTATACAACTGTTCAAATTTTCAAATAAAGGAAAAATTGTTCAACATTTTTAGTCTGTTTTGAAATTCCCCGTGGAATGAGGCAAGTTTCATTATTGTAGGGTAAAAACTCCAAGAGCGGGAACTTTTCAAAATCAGGATACTGAATTTTACGGAAGAAAAATAAATGAAAAAGGGTTCATTTCTTATAAAGTTCCATATCAGTTACCAGCAAAATATACTTTTGACATATTATAAAATCAATTTCTAATGATGCTAAGTGCACATGAGTTAGGGGACAATGTTACGGACGAGTCTGCAGCGGGACGACACGCGGGAGGATGAGCTGCTCTGAGACGAGCGCACGCTCCCTCCTGGTCCATGAGCCCATGTGCAGTGCAGCGATCACAGCACGCGGTTAGAACCATTCTAAATTGATTTTATAATATAATGCATCGCTTCAAGGTGAATATCATGCAACTTCATTTAAGTGATACTTTTTCTCTTTCTTCACCCATAGCGCAGTTGTTTTTGCAGGCGCAGTTTTCGAATTTTGATGTTATAAAGTAGACTTTAAAAAACGCATTGCAATCAAAGAACATTTTCAAATATTTGAACAAAACAACACCGGACGACCCCTTTGAACAAGCTACGCTAAGTTTCTTGTAAAATTTCAAACAATTAGAGAAGAATTAACAAAGTATAAAATTAACAGAGATTAACGAAATACCCCAGTGAAAATAATTTCTTCACATTGAGTTTTCAAAGAGACATTCCAATGTAAAGAAAGGAATTTGCTTGGTGAAGCATGAAACACAGCGGTCGGGATCAAACCTCCAAGTAATGCTTCAAAAGACAGAATGCAATCGCTCAACACCAGATGCCAGGCGACTGTTCACAAGAACAAAATGGAAATAGGTTGACAAAAGTGAGAGCTTTGAAGAGTACAGATAAAAAAGCAGCAGCCAACTCATTCGTATTCATAGAACAAGGCGAGAAAGCGGCATTTTCAGGAGTTCTTCAGACGGCCAGGGGCACGCTTTGGTCGTCAACGCAAATATTAGTTTATGGATTTGAAATAGGCAGGTTCCATGAAGTTGGGAGCTAGCAGGAGATTTATGTCAATTTTCTAGGCTTCAAAAAGCACTTTAACAGATCTTGAGAGTTCGTTCCACAGCTCTTTTCACAAGGAGTTTCCTCCTGTGGGAAATGCAAGCAGATGGAGCTTTCGCTGGTGAACGTACGATGAAGGCCAAAGTGCGATGAAGGCCAAAGTGCGATGA
>VOMN01018637.1:0-27246 GCA_014899125.1 Orchestia grillus
AATCTCGGCCAGCAGCTCGAGTATATATGCACTTCCGCTCAACGTAACTCCACTTACGTGAGCTCTGAAGTGTTGCAAAGTTACGTGAAAACTTGCGTGAAAATCTCGATCGTAACTTGTTTGATAATAGCACACACCGTAGCCATGGTCACTTGGCTGGACTCACGTTACCAGCTGACCGCTGCGACGTCGTAAATAGTTTTGGTAATGCAGGCTCTGTAAATTGGTTCCCATCTCGGCTCATGAACGAGAAATCATATTTCTTGCGCAAAAAATAATCCGTCAGTACAATCAAACGATAGCTGATCAGATTTTTAACGGCCTCCCCTTGCCGTCAAAAATGACAATAAATCTCGTGTGAAATAACGTAAATTTCTGTATCACTGATACGGACTACCTCATTATCCAACACATTCTCGCTGATTAGGTATACAAAACTACAAAACGGGCCCAGATTTTCTGGGCCCGTGAATCGTTTCATGTAATCCCTTCAGTGCTCAAATAAAGGGTTACACTCACAAAAAGGAACAAGAAACTCTTAATAACTTTGCGTCTTACTATATGGTATGGATTTGAAGACTCGCTGAATTACCGAGCGGCCGCGAAGCACGCCCCTAATGAGGGCAGTAACAGCTCCACGCACACCACAGCAAGCGCAGCGGCCGCCAGGCCTCCCGGATCTGACGAGTGCCCCGGGCCTGCGTTGTCTGGTGTGCTTTGCTGCTTCCTTTCCGCTTCTGCCCATCTCCTTGGCCACCGCACACCAGTAGTAACTGTAATAGTGTTCGCAAATAGTATTAATTGTACATCGATAGTTTTTGTAATAGTGCTAACTAATAGCATTGCTACTAACTGCACTTCCATGGTAACTGTAATAGCGTTAACTCAATAAGGACTATTGGTATTATATGGTCCCGTTTCGTTTCATAAGGCTAATGCTAGTTTTTTGCACAAAGCTAAATACAATCTAACTGCACAATACTTGAGTCGTTACAAGGTTAAGAACTATAATTACTGAGGAGATATTTAGTATAAAAATATCATTGTTTTAACTGGATTTGAAATGCGCATGTAAATGCCCTTCAAAACGTTTACATAAGAGTGGAGATTAACTATTGTGAAACCATGGCAAGCCAGTGAACATCCGTTAAATTGATCCTTAAAATTAATTTTTTTAACATATTTCAAGGAGCGTCGTCTGCTTGATGTTAGTTTTGGTGATGCTAATCTCAAATGCGTTTCACAAATTAGTCGAAAATATAAACCATCGCACAATGCAAGTCTGTAAAGTTTGCTTCCTCAAGTGTTGACATTATGAATTTCGGACCGAATTTGGCCAGGAAACCTCCTCGCTGCTGGTTGAGATGGCGGTGTCGGTCGGGTACTGAGGAATGATGCCGAGATAATAGGACTCGCTCGGTCCATTGAATGAAGCCTTCCTAATCTTCTGAGCGTGGAACTTGCCTACTCCTTACATCGAAGGCTTACATTTAAAAAACACCCGTTAAGTCATTTGTGTAGAGGTATCGTTGCTCGAGAGGATGGTTCAGGGATGTAATTCTAAGTTATACGCTAGCGGGTTTTGAAATTCCCGTTTTTTCTTCTAATGCAATTTGCACTTCACATACGAGTACCTCTTAATGTGTCAGTTAGTATAGTTATGATCACTGTACAACAATTTGTATCAAGTTAAATTTCTACTTTCCAAAATGATGTAAGAAACAATTACTCAGAAGAGAATATTGCTGCTGGGTATGGGTTATCTCCGAAATTCTTAGTTTGGTTGTGACGAAATTTTTGGGAGACCACTTTTGGTCAGATCGAATCTGGCCACCGACTCTCCAACGGAACTCCCCATTGCCCCCTTCACTAGCTAGTCCTTTCAGTAATTACAATGCATTAAACGCGCTCCCTGCGTTAGGCTGTTGCATGATCAGGTTGTTCGATTCAATTAAACGTGCTTCTTGTTCACTTTTTCTCTTTACTCTGAAGAACGGGTTTCATCTTTTAATTTTTCAAATTTAAGGTTTTCTTTCAACGCAATCAAAACATGAGTGTTGGCCTACAAGCAAAGCATTATGCAGCAGCAGAATGTATTGGCTCAGTGGTGCACTCGCGGCCCCGTGCGCGGGGAACGTGTCATAACCGAATCCCTTTTACTGAACTTCAACTGTGTTGGGATGAAACTTCTTTTTTCCCATCCTATATAAAAATCGTTTCCATAACAAGTAACTGGGACGGACGAATAAGACCACAGAAACACTAATACCTATGTCTGGTTGTTATAGATTTTCCACTTTTGGTTCAATCAATGGCAAAAGAAATTTGTTGGAAGTAAACTTAGCAAGTTTGTGCTACATAATGGGACAAGATAAAATGAGCAGTAAAACATTACTGCCTTGTTCTATAGGAGGAAGGCGCATCGATTCTGACCAAACTATTAATCTTAGAGGTCTATGTAATCAAGGTCTCATTTTCATATCAAATGTGTTGAGAATAAACATGTCACGTCGTTCTTCAGGTCCTACTTCGTCCACTGTACGATTGATTAACCATTTTCCGTAAAATCTACTAGGTATCTTAGAACTGCGTTTCTCAACTTGGTGTTCCGCGTAGCCTTCAGGTTCCGCAAAAAGTCCCGTGGGGTTCCGCCAGAACAAGTGAGGTCAGCTAATGCACTTCCGAATTTTTATTTAATTTCATGTCTCCTCAGGAAGCACAGCATAGGCACTAGGGTTAGGTTTGTCTGTCCTGTGCTGTTGGGACTGGAAACCCCAGGAGAGCACTGTTAGATTACCTCGCATCTAGATAGGCCTTGGGGACTTTTATCTTTCGTGTCCACTTCGGGTATTTTAATTTTCAAACCCTCTTCGCTATCTCTTCTTTGTCCTTTCTTCCTCTTCCTTCTTAGCTTGCTGTTTCTGTATGCAGGGTATCCGGTGTGAGAACACACCTGCGCATAGATTCCACGTTTTCTACAGTCTATGCTAGATGGTCTATTCTTCTCTTCGCTCTCTTTGTCTCCCATTTCATGCGAATAGGGAGCTTTAAACTAACGAATAATGAATATTTATTTGATTTTATTTACGTATTATTACAAAACACGCACGGGAAATTCATGATTATTAGAATATTGTTATACCCACATCATCATATCTAACCTATTTTGTCATTGAAGGCAAGGGTTACGCAGGGGCAAAAATATTGAAAAAATGCTGCCTTAGAAGCACACCACGATTCTTTTATTTCGAGATGTAAGATGATGGGCAACCGCTGACGGAAGAGAGCGTGGCATATTCTAAAACGGTGAGAGAACAAGCCGCCGTCTGTTTCCCCAAGGTTCCTTCACCTGCCAGCCCGAGTTCCCGCCCTCCAACTTTGAGACCTAGGCTAAGCAAATTCCGTCGTTTCCATGCGGTGGCTAGCGCACGCTGTGATACGTTGCACAAATTTTCATGTGTCGATGTGTAGGTTGATAACGCAGCATCTCGCTAGACATACCACGCCATGAATTTCTTGAAAAAGGAATTTCATTTTGTCGTCATTTGCTAACAAATTCACGCAAATGCAAGCTAAAGTGCTGTTCAACATCTTTTACTTACGCATCGCTGTGTTGAATGCGAAGCCTAAATATTTGTTAGAACCAACATTTTAATTAATAAATCAATTTAAGATCGGTTGCGTTCTCTTCTAAGATAGCCATTTCTTCGGGAGTTTTATACTTATCCTCTTCTTCGCAGCCTTGAGGCTTGGTTTTCTGGCTGTCATTCCTATTATAAATTGACATGAACCGTTTTGCTGTCCACTGAACCTCAATATTGAGGGCCAATAGCCAGTGATCTGAGCTTGAAATGTTCGGCTTACAGCGAGCCACAGCTGGCCGTAAGTCTGTTGTAAATAAATTTACATTTCTACGCAGGCCCGCGTAGCAATGACTGTTGAATGATCTCAACCGAAGTTTTATTTACATAATTGACTTAGTCATTTTTTATTCACGGCATTCAAGAATTACGACGATAGCAATGGTCAAAGTTATGCTATTAAATAGATGCAGTCATGAGCATACTGCTATACGTATAATTGTATTATAGGTGCCAAAAAATTATCCATTTTGTTTTTTGAAACAAGATTTACAGGATTCACCCGTTTCAACGTTAATGTAGTTATTGGTTTGATCATCATTTTGTTGTTTAAATGTAAATATTTCTTCACTATCTTCCGCTGTACAGCATTTCTCCTATCTGATAAGCGCCGGCTCAACCTCGCCGTTGATTTACGTTAGATTTCTGACCTTGTCCAAGATTCGTTCCCTTGAGGTCCGATCCGATTTTCAGAGTTCTTCAGAAGTGACAGTAACTGTGTCGTCGAGATCAGCTGTAATTATCCTTGGTCAAGTTTTGAGGCAAGGTTGGCATTTTCTCATCATTTTCTCTGCTCGTTCGCTGTGTGTGGGCAGACGAGCGCACCGTGTGTGACCCACCGCAGGCGGTTCAGTGCTCTCTGTTTAACGCTCAGACTGTGACGTGCACCATGCATGGTACGCGCGATCATCTAACCTAACACAACCAAAGCACTAACACATAAATAAAAAGCTTATGTTTTCCATGAAATTTGTGTTCATTACTCGAATAGCCTCGTTTGGGTACAAAGCAAATAAAAATGATGACCAAATTAGTGAAAACAAACTTCTTCATATTTAAATTCCCAACGTCAATATTATTCGACATGAAATTTTTCCTGTATGGGGAATCGCATTCGAAGTGTTAGCGAATCTTATACAGTCCAGCGCATCGTGTGAGAGTGATCGTAGGTATTCTAGTTGACCTCAAATGACCAATCGCTTGCGCGATTCACTTCTGTTCTATATTTATCTTCGTTCTTCGATTTTCTCTCTATTGTTGATTAGTCAATCTGCAATTTTTATTTTTTTCCCCGTTTGTGGCGTTTTTTGAGAGAATACTTCAAAAGAAATAAATAAATCCCAATTTTCCCCCCACGAAAAATGAAATTTTATCAAATAATGAAAACATGTTAGCGAACTTTGTAATGTGGTAGTATTCGGAAAATATTTTTGGTTAAAAACATCCTATTTCCATTATAACAACTAGCAAGTGGATTCCTAATTAAAAACTTGTAGAAAAAATTGTGAACTATTAATCTTGACTCTACCCTCAGAGAAGCTACGGTTTCCCCTCAGGAATAGCTGCATTCGCCGCGATGTGCTTTTCAAACACAGAGACCGAGGGTGAGATATTTTTACCAAGAGCTGTTTTTCAGCCAGTCGAAGGCCAAGGAGGAAGTAGCGCACTAAGTACTCTTTATGAGCGAAACCTCGTGCAATAAAACTTGCTATTGTGAGTTATCGTTTGCTGGTTACGTTACACGTGACATAATAAGCTTTTTTATCAGTTCCATATCAGTCCCAGGAAGAAGAGTTGGTTCGATGCTTATTTCGTAAGCATAGTAAAAAGAACACCGACTTAATAATTACCCTTTAGGACTGTGCACATTATCCAATTAAATGTCTTTGTTTTTAATGGTTAATTTCTGACTAAATGAGTTCTTGAAATTCGTCTTATGAGCTGGGAGAACCTTCCTCTCTAGCGGTGTTCAACAACACTCCGTGCACTTCCTCGCTCGCTAACATTGGCGTCAGCTCCTATGACGTCAAAACTTGCAGGAAGTTGGCAGTGCGTACAGGAAAACCTGGTCACATGCACATTCCACTTTATTTTGTGCCAGGGTATTTCTGTAGCACCTTGCTCAACCTAATTACGGGAGCTGCTGCAGCTGCTGCTGTTCACACTCGCCGCACCTGCGCGATGAAGTGTACAAGCGTCTGATCAACTCGCCAGTTATGCGCATTAGCTGTGGATGCTTCCCATAATTTTTTAGCCGTTTAAAGGAGAAAGTAGCGAGTCCGCCATGATACGTTAGTGAGGAAGAAATCAAATTGGCTGTACTCATTATGTTACCTTGGCTACCTTGGCATGTTCACTCTGGTCCCCTCGTTCACGAAGCTCAACCCTCCAGTGCCTGCCATGCACATGTTTCGATGTCAGAAAATCCCTTGTAACCCGATTCAAGTTTCAAATCTGACTGGAGTTTGCTCTGACTCTAAAAAGTTGATATGTTGGGCTTATCTTGCCCTGTGAAGTCAAAAAACAGAACGTTGTCTTTAATGGGAAGTTTGACGCTGTTTTTTTCGTTAATTGAGAAAGTTTGGTAACAAATTTTCACTGATTATTTTCATGCCAACTGTGAGTTCCCACTAGAAAACTGCTATTGATGGTCGTCTCGTAAAACAATTCTTCACTGCTAAAATAGAACTCCCTATTGCGTCATGATAAAATTACATAATGAAGCAAAGTTAAATAACGGCTATCAATAATTATACCGACGAGTTGACAAAATTTCAAATGGTTTGAACCTTCTTTATTGAAATAATTGATTTTTTTTGCAGCAATCCTAATTTCGTGAAATAGTCAGCAATTGCCTACTGAAGAACCAAGTTGAAGTAAACAGTAACCCACGCCGAGGCGTTTTGGATTTTATTCGTGTGTCAAACGGGGCATGGACCCAGTTAGGAATTACGCCTGGCATCGCAGGTGATGGGGGCAGCAAAGCCCGCGACTGGGCAGGTCGCCGCCCCAACCCAAGGTTAGGTCGAGCGGGACGCTCGACCTAACCACATTCGCTCTTTTGAAATCAAACATAAGAATCATGTTCATGTGGCTGCGAAGGACGGCGCAAATTTACAGCAAACTAAATGCACTCGACCGGCCTCCGTGGTTACTGCACTGCGCAGAGGCTGCGCGGGGTAGCGTCACCAGGCCTGTGTGGCCGCCACAGCAGGTGTTCCCTGTGAAGGCTCGCTTGGAGGTGCAGAGGCGGCGAAAATGAAGATTGCTCCAAATTGGACATTTTTGCGCCCCAATGCCGAGCGCACTTTTTGATTAGGGGTGGGGGGGGGATAGGTAATATGGATAGGTTTGTCTATAGTATTTTATGGACATTGGGGGCGACCTCAGGGGGCACTGTTACATTACTTCGGTTATAGATAGGCCTTCAGGGCTTTCATCTTTCGTGCCCACTTTACTTCTTTCAAATTCGTACCTTCTTCGTTTTCTCTGTTTGTCTTTTCTTCCTCTTCATTCTTAACTTCTGTTTCTATGTACAGGGGAACCTGTGAAGGAAAGCAACTTGTTCATACATTTTCCGTTCCCTGTAGTCTACGTATACTTGATGGTTCCTCCACTTCGCTCTCATTGGATCACATCTCATGTGGAAAGGAAGCTTTAACACTTCGCCTCCAGAGTGGGTCACATAGGGTACACGGGATCATCTAACCTAACCTAATGTAACCAAAGCACTATCACGTATAAATATAAATTTTCGAATTCTCGTCAAATTTGTGTTCATCAATCGAATAAGCTAGTTCTGATTAGAAAGAAGATTAACAGAGTAACCAAATTTGTGAAACTAAAACCCTTCGCTTTTTAAATTCACAGTAGGAGATATATGTCGGTATGTAATTTTACCTGTATGGAGAATCGTAGTCGGTGTTAAATTAACTAATAATCTAAATCTAATCTGTGTGACAAGCGATGCTCTATGGAGGAGACGATAGTCTAATCGATTTCATTCTTTTTTTTGTATATTATTAAATTTAATTGCATTACTCTGGTGCTAGTTACGCTGGAGCTGCTACGGTATAAATGTTGTAGGTCTTGACCAGATTTTAGAGCTCTGGATGCAAATTAGACGCACTGATGAAGGACCACGCGCATCCAAACATGCCTGCTGAACTAATCCAAAGCGATGTCTTCTGGAACGTCTCACATTCGCTCTTTTGAAATCAAACATAGGAATCATGTTCATGTTAAACTTGCTTACGAAATTTCCTTGCCCTGATACTGATAATGGTTTTTAATGGTTGATTAGGACAAACAAATGTAGAGCAATGCAAGTTGTCAACCCTCAATCCAGGTGCGTTCACCGAAGTCCGCGCTACTGCCTTCCTTTGTTAATTTGGGCTGCTCAGACTATCAGCAAAACACCTATGTTTAATCTTTTACAGCTCATTTTTTTTTTAGACTAATGCTGAATTTAGCTATGTACTAGAAACTAGATTTAACTTTTTGCATATGTGCAATAAGACTGTATTCAGCTCGTTCCGTACTTGAGCTTTAAGCTTACTTCGTATTGGGATGCTGACCTTTTGGGAGCTGCGCTGTGTATAATTAAAGCATTAAGATGAAATTTTAATACGCGGAATGTTACCTCTGTGTTGCCCTACTGACAAATTTTAGCAAATAAGGAACTGCAAAACTGGATTACATCTGCACTGCATAAGATATATTTGAAGCTCATTTTTCATTTATTTTAATTGATAATATATTTGTATGGTAACCCGAAGACGGAAGAGCTTGTAAGGAGGTTTCCAATTTTTCCCTCATTTTTCTCAATGATATTTAGGTGTCAGAAGAACTTGAACGCAAGTTTTATTTGGGGAATTAATTGTAGAATAAATTTGGTGTCTCGGAACGGAGGGAGCGGCCGTTTGCGGTGCCACCTGATCCGGCCACCCTGCGCTCGAACAAGCAGAGTTTGGCACAGCCGCGTCGTAACTGTCATGACGCTGCACAAACTGATCTGCCCAGCCAGCGTACAGTGTCGTCTTATCCTGTACCATCTTCTTGGCTGGAATCTTATTAGAGCCCGAGCTGGTCCTCCTCACGGCTGTTTGTTCCGGCCACTTGCGCCCATTGAGTCCTTGAAGGCGTCCTCCGGGTTAGGGCCAGGCCTGCCGGATCTCAACCCTCTCAGCACTACCGAGACGCCTCAGTCCCAGCTCAAAATTTTCCCAACCCTACGATAATATCAACATTTTTTTTTTTTGAGCCGTAGGATCATCGAAACTTGTTTGAATCACCAGCTGCAATTCAGCGTACTTGTGTCACTGAGTTGCGTGACGTCAACAACGCAATTGACAAGGTCTGATTGAACTGAAAAATTATTCACGTGTTTAGGACTCGAAGGGTAATGTACGATTTTTTGGTACAAATGAGATTTTAATGCTGATTCTCAGGGTCCTATAGCAAGCGAGCCCTCTGGCAGGACTCGCCATGGTAGATTCACTATTTCATGAGTTGTCTTATTACGCGGAAATCGTATTCGTCTTGGAAAAAACAGGACTATAGCCTCTAAAAACGTGCTAGTTCTTATATAAAAAAATTATTCTCTAGGGTTTTTGAAAAAAACTTGGATCATCATCAGTAAGAACTGTAAAAAAGCTAGACATATTGTACTTTTGTTACAAGAAGAAAATCGTGTCTGTAGGATGAAAGATGAACGAAATACCATGGTTTCAAGCCACGATGTACTGTTGCGTGGATTGGCGAGTAGGAATTTCTTTGACTTTCATGGAAATTTTCTGTACACCAATCGAGTGTGTACCTGATTTCTTCCTTGTAACTAAAGCAAAACATGCCCACCTTTTTTACAGTTCTTGTTAATGATTAGCCAAGTTTTACTCAAAGACCCTAGAAAGTAAACATTTTGTATCAGAACTAGTAGGCCTCTAGTGGTTATATTCCTGTTTTTTCTAATTAAATTAACTAATTTCAGGTATTCTTAGTCAATATGGAGAGATCGCCGTGGCGTAACCCTCGCCTGCAAACCCTGTAACCCTCGTCACCTTCAGCAGAGTTAATTGAACTTAAAGATTTTAAAATGCTTCTCTAAACGGTTTAGACTTTTTACTATTTATATTTCGGGGTAAAATCATTCTTGCTCATTAGAATAAAATTCTGTAGAGCTCCAGTGACGTTCCCTTTGAACGAATTTTGTGAAACACATACGTTTGAATCTAGCAACTACCAACTCATTTAAAAAACTGCGTACTTATTATTAGTTTTGACCCTTCGCGTCTGATGCATGTCCTACAACTGTTGCTTAGTTCATACGAAGCAAATAATACGAGTGTTATAACTCTTGAACTTGGTGGAATTTGCTAAATGTACAAGGTATGATAGATAAATCCGTACCATTTTCAAAGTGGTTGGCAATCCTGACGCAGTGTTGTAAGTTGGAAATCCTGATCACATTCAGTTGTAGTCATGTATCAAACAAACCGGGAAATGAAATTTCGACTTGGTGGAATGAAACAGGTCAAACGTTACGCTATACGAGTATGTGAACTTCGTCATACAGGTCGCAACCCCACCTACATGGCAAAATCTCTTCGATATTCGAAGCAGACAGTCTACGGCGTTTTCAAGCGTTTTGACTCTAGGCCAACACAGCAATCGGACCATAAGCCAAAAAGCAATAAAATTCGTACATCACGCTTCCTGGCAGGCTTCAAGAGACGCATCAAAGCCAATCTAACTACGTTATTCTCGACATTGGCCAAGAAAAGGACCGTCAGCGTGACGACGATTTACAAGTACTGTGGTATTACGTAGCTGGGCCTGAACTCTTACGCACAATGTGAGGGGCATCTTCTTACCAACAAGATGAGGGAAGTCCGTTGGGAGAGGTGCAAGAAGTTGTTGAACTGTAAGAAGGAAAACGGATCTGTCCTCCAGTAATCTTCTTTGACGAGAAGATTTTTATGGTCTCTAGCGCCTTAGATAAACGGAATGAGCGCCGCATTGCCTCGTCGAGTACCGAGGTTCACCCCTAGATAACTACGGAAAAAACAGCTAGCATCATGGCTCTCTGCATGGTTTCGAATGAGGGTGCCTTGTTTACCCACTTCTTTGCTGGCCACGAGAAAGTGAATGCCACCGTCTACTGCAAAGTTCTGGAGGACAAAATCATACCTTGGATGAAGGCGAAGGCTGCTGGTGAAGAGTGTGTCTTTCAACAAGACTCGGCCCCAGCCCACACTTGTAATAAAACCATCGTTCTTCTCTTTAGATCCAGTGTGCGATTCTTGTGGCCCTCCAACTCACCTGGTCTGAACCCCTTGGACTCCTATTTCTGGGCGCCAATTGAACCCGAAACTTAAGCGAGACCTCGCAACAGTGTCGCGGCCCTCAAGCAGGACACCGAGAAGGCAGTAAGGTCGTTGGAAACGGACAGAGATCATCCGCGCTGTGTCCAAGTTCCGCCGAAGCTTGGCAAACGTCATCATGGCTGAAGCCGGTGGTATTGAATAAATCATATATTCTTTTGATCTTTTCAATAAACTGTCAAATTCTCATAGACTTATTATTACTGTTTCCTCATATATTAAAGTTTAAACAGAAATAAGAAAAATTGAACGGATTTATCTCTAAGACCCTGTACTCGAAAAACGGTGAAATGGAGACGCTTCAGAATGTTCAGTGGCATTTAGGTACTATTTTGTTGTATTTGTATTCAGGAACATGTGATTTTTACTCCTCGTGTATTAACGATATCGAGTGGTGAAAAATATGAACATTTTAATTCGATGGCATCGTACGGAAAGATGACGTAAAATACTTGCACTTACTTGCCGTTCTTCGTAGACCGAAGAACGGCGCATTGGGGGCGTCGAACTTGAATTACGTTGAAATTTTTCTATATGTCTCCAGCCGGTTTCAGGCTTTTATCAAATATGCTAAGCTTTAACTTTATCAATTGCAGCTCGTTCTGGAAAATATTTGCTTTTTTGTAGTTTACGTGGGTGTTTATATCAGCTGGAGTCCGCAAAAACGAACGTACCCTGAGGCCAAGAATATTCGGTCCCGGAACAGCCGCGCTGCCTACATTCGCGGCGTCCGTCCAGTGGCCTATCACTGCGACCTCTGGCCCTTCATAAATAGGGAGAACATTTAAACAACACATGTGGTTATCAACCCTTGCTGCATCTCTGAGATCATACCTGACCACACGCTCTCCGCAATTAAAACGGCCTATTCTTCTCTTACCACGTTCTTGTCTTGCGGCTTCAGTTCTGGTAACGACCAACCGGTGCTTAATGGGCAGAAAAACACGAGGCCATGCCAATGCTTTGGTGTATTTTTGTTTATTGTTTGTCTCACATTCTATGCTTGGGTCATGCAGATGCGCAAGTTTTGAGGGGTTGCGTTTTTTTATCGTATGCGTGTGTCATTGGTTTCTGTGATATTTTTCAACGTAGAAGTGTTAATTTGAGTCATTTACACATTTGCTTTGTGGATGACATCAGTGCCCTATCGGGATAGATGTCAGCAAAGTTCATGAATAATTTTTACCTAAAACATTCGAATTTGCAAGTTCCCTCATCGAAAACTCACTATTTTCTTACAAGAAAAGGATTAACACGCACAATAATATTTATTGCTGTTACCATAACCGTAAAATTCGACCCTTTTGTAGCATCTAATAGACAGAGTGAGCTCAGCTCTAGCTCATGCGAACGCTAAAGGGTTGTCGGCTGGCCAGGCAGGTATTCCAGAAGTGCAAGGATTACGGATGTTGTCTGGAATCGCCGGCAATCTCGTGCCAATATTCCAGCCCGGGCGTCGTTTATCTTTGAGAGTCGTGCGCGAGAATGACCCCTACTGAGCTCCTGGAAGCATCCGCCTGCTTCTGGCCGGTGAGGAGAGACCACGATTAGCTCGATTGGGGAGGGCGGTCAAGGAGGGAGGGAATAGCTTTATGCAGAGGGAGGTTCGGAAGATTGAGAAGGGAGAGAATAGGTTTTGATGCAAGGGATGCTTCTTAAGGAGAAGAGATGGGAAGACGAAAAAAAAGGTTGCGGTAAAGGAAGAGAGACAAAAGCAATTCGGAACAAGGGGGAGGGGAAGGATGAAATCGTGAGCGAGAGGCACTTCTGATCGGGAACCACGGAATACACGCAGGGGAGGGAAGATTGAGTGGCCCTTAATTGTTCCGATTGTGAAGGGGACAGACGAAGTATAATAGAAGCGCTCAAGGGAGATATCGATGTAGGGATTACGGTAGCGGTAAGTTCGGACGCTTCGACCCGTGTGTAATTTTATCATATGTTCTTAAATATTTGTTTAGATTTCAGCATTGCTTAGCCTTGCGTTCAAATTGTCCCAGAAAGCATTCTTCTAACGCCCTCAATTTCTATCAAATCTATTCAATCGACGCTGTCGATAACACTGTGTCTAAGAGATCTATCTATAAAAGTTTTCCGTATTGTCTGACGATTTTAGGTTATTTCTTTTGTCGAATTTCCCCTGTATTACAGGTCACAGGTGCAGCTGTAGTTCAATGTATTCGAAGTTTCCCACTTAGATGATTCATTCATGAGGTCTAAGAGTAATCCATAGAGTAAGTTTTCATACTGATTTTATTTCTTTTTGCCTGTAAATTTGCTGCTTACGTATATTTCGCTTTGCATTTGCTTCATCAATTTGACCACTCGACTGATGCATTCGCTCACAATTAATTAGTTTAGCATGAAACTATTAGACACACATGAAAAATTTGAAATTTTTATCAATTTGCGGAGTTTTATTTTGGCAGGAAATCGGAAACTGGGACTAATTTTTGTTCCTTCAGCTTTGGCGCACCTCTGCAGGGTGTAAATTACAAAATTGTGAAAGTACACGAACGTAGGTCAAAATAATGAGCTCAAAAAATGAGGAAGGATAAACATTCATCTAGATCACCTCCGGAAATTCTACATACCTACAAACGCGTGTCTTGGTTACTGTGAGTGGCCAATTAGGGAAATTAAATCAATCGTATGCGAAGTCAATCCTACGTGTCAACCATATGCAAATATACAGTCTATGAATGAATAATTAATTGATTCTCCCTGCCCTGATTTGTAAGCCTTCTGTTAACATCATTTCGCACAGTTGTTCCCTAATGCACGTTGTTTCCTGTGTGTTGTGCCGACGTTTAATGCGAGGGCGGCTGGCAGCGTTCGGACTAGACATGAACTGTCTGTCACCATTATGGGACCCAGACTTTTAAACTCTCTGTCAAAAGATCTGAGAGAATGCGATGGTTCCCTGGACGTCATCAAGAAGAAGCTGGATAACTTTCTACAAACGATCCCTGATAGGCCTCCCTTGCCTCACTATCATCAAACGGCAGAGGGAAACAGTCTCATTCAACAGCTCACGGATATGCGGAGGCACACCATGCACACAAAGCGGCGGCACACTAGTGTGGCCAGGGCATTGGGGCCCAAACATTTTCTAGATATTAAGGTTAGGTATAATCAATGCTCCTAAATGCGTAGCATGCATTTGGCGATGCAGATGTGATTCTCTGTCTGAACTCGAAAATTCTGTCTCGAAGCTCCAATGATGACACAAAAAGTGAGTCGGCTTCGTCTAAAAGTTTGAAGAATGCGGCTAAGAATACACGTAACTTTACTTCCCACCGTCCAAACGTTCCAGAATTGAGCGATGCATTGAGCACATAGAGCCTTTCGCAATGATATCGGGACTGAGCGCTGGAGCAGCCGAATTTGCGTTGGCTCAGCGGCTGCAATACGGCCAAGTTGTAGCGATTAATTAAAGAGAAAGCTGCCACTTGATTAGGATGATAATTTTACCGTCCGTATACCTGAGGAAGCTGTGACGGCTGGCCTACTCGACGGGGTACTCCGTACGGTGAAGTCAGGGATTCTTTGTACGCACTTGACTGCCTGCTACTTAGTGGTGGTGCCCTTACAGCGGAGGCATGCCGCTGGTACCGGGGGTGTTGTGGTGGTGCTGGTACCCGCGGGTGTTGTGTTGGTGTTGGTACCCGCGGGTGTTGTGTTGGTACTCGCGGGTGTTGTGTTGGTGTTGGTACCCGCGGGTGTTGTGTTGGGGCTGGCACTGGAGGGTGATGTGTTGGGGCTGGCACTGGAGAGTGCTGTGTTGGGGCTGGCATGTTGAAGAAACTCGTCAGATATGAAATTGGAGTCGAGTATATTGATGAGAGTAAATCACGATAATTTTCCTTTTGTTCGGCTCCGCTCAGGTACTCTTATGCTGTTATTTCGCTATGCTTGTGCGGAAGTACTGCTGCTTTTTGTTACGTGCGCTTTAAAGAAAGCCTCTCAAGAACACTCGGCCCTTTTCAGTGATGCAAGTCACTTCCAGGCTGAT
Source organism: Orchestia grillus (assembly GCA_014899125.1). Taxonomy (NCBI): domain Eukaryota; kingdom Metazoa; phylum Arthropoda; class Malacostraca; order Amphipoda; family Talitridae; genus Orchestia; species Orchestia grillus. The sequence continues at coordinate 15,039 of VOMN01018637.1, forward strand.
AAATCAGAATACAGACCTCTTTGTTTAAAGCGTCGCATTCAATCGGACACCATCCGGGGCACACGTTTCTCGCGAGACCTATCAGTTCTTGGGTTACCTTGTTGTGAAAAGATACTCGATATTCGAGTGGGTTTGTAGACGCATGAGCACTTCATATCCTTTTCGTTTTCATTGTTCTAACAATGACTTGTGTTGATTAACATACACAAAGTAGTTTCGAACACGGCTTAGGGGAATACTGCAGAGGTGTGACGCTCTCTGTTAGCGTCTTGGATAACCAAGTGCCCGTACAAAGGCTTATTAGGAAGAATTAATCATAAATTATTCATTAAATATCTTGCAATTAGATGTCATAAAACCAAGTATCAAATAAATGCGTAAATGTTCTACATATAAAACATAGAAAAGGAATTAAGTGACGATCAACAAGTAGTTAACGATTTATCAGTAGTAAGTGGGACTTCCATACGAGACTCGATACACAGAAACTGCGCTGAGTGCTCGGCGCTGGACGAAGGAAGGCGCGTGCTGCGGTGCCAGCCGCGGCCTCGCGCTCGCTCCACCGGATGCTGGAAGGCAGGAAACAGGCTTCGGTGATGAGGATCCTGCCACTGGGTGCCTGCTTGTCATCTGCTGCTGTGGGCCACACTGCCGCCCCGGCTTTCCGCAGGTGTATGCTCACGCACGAGGCGGTGATACGCGTCTCAGGAACCGTAACCCATGCTAATTACGTGCTCGTGCCAATAAAAAGCTACGGGTGAGGTGTGTTGTTTAGGTAGACTACAGGGAAGGCTGCAGCTTGACTGCTCTTTATATTTGGAGTGCCAGCTTTCTGGTTTCGTAATTGTCTGTATTTCTTCAATGTTGCCACCGTTACTTTAGGTAATGAAATTTTGCTAGAAATTGTCCGGAAATCCAGAGGTTGTTAACTCGTTAATGCCGAGCGGTAACGATCTCTGCCGAGTTAGGTGTCGGGATTTTTGAGGTTATTCACGAATGAAATTCGAAGATCTATATCTTGTAACGAATGTGGTGCGTAAGGCACTTGCTTCAGTTTACCCATTCATTGCTTTGTTTATTTAGGCTTGCATTGCGACACGCAAATACCAAACAACGGAAAGATTCGTAGTCAGCGAGAAATAAATTCCGACATGAATGGAATGAAAAGTGTGCGATAAATTTATTTGCGATATTGTATTTTATATTCGAACTGTGTAACCTAAAACATTGTTTGTACATGTATACACTGTATATACTTTTTTAAATTTTACTAAAGTATTGGTATCGTTATTAACACACTTTCCAATAACAAAAGTCGAGGAAAATCGAAATGAATAAATGTAAATTTATAGTTAGACTAACCTAAGTTCAAGAGAACAATTTAGTAAGCCTTGAAAAGTTTCCTTTGAGGGTGAGATCCTCTAATTTAGAGAAATTGTTCGAAGTTTCTAACCCCCATATCGATGCACTTCTTGAAGATCTTCGACTTACGGACAGTGTGGAAAAGCCTGGCATTTCGCTCTTGGTATGGTCTGGCTGCCTGTTTGGCGTTACCATTAGCAACACCATCAGCAAGGTGCATGTCTGCCATTGATGCGTTTCTTGAGCGGTTTATGTTGCCAGCGCCGTGTCACGATGAGGAATGAACAGCAACAAATAAGTGAGCACAAAGCTTACCTTACTGCGTGATCTGGAACAATCTAGAACTTACAGGTCGAAACGTTTTCATCAAATATCTCAAACGCCAAACAATTTTTTTTCAATCTTTATAGTAGCCAAAGTGTTTAGTTAGCTACTTTCTGGAAGGAGTGAAATTTTGTACCTCTTTTCCTCAACACCCGGTGTAGAGAGGGCTAACATTAAGAACATGTGTAACTACATAACATGAAAGTGGCGTCGAATTCAAATTGCGGTCACTTTATGAAACAATCTACAGGTACGCCCGAAATTATTCATGCCCCCGTATTATTTGATATAATTTAAATATTTCGTTGAACTCTTGATAATTTTGATCACAGCAATTGTCAAAGGGATAACGTTTTTCTGATGTAGGTTTGATTAGAAGGTTTCAAACAGAATGCCATGCTATAAAACGTTTAACAGAAATAAGAGTCATGGCTGGTTCAAATTCATTTTGCACCCCAGTTCAATAATTGATTGAAAAGCCCTTATTATGCATTATCTCATGCAGATGTTCTTTACAGCTTTCTACATAGTTCTTACAAATATCTAGAGGAATATTGACACTCTCCCCTCTAGCAAATTTTTCCAATTCTTCGAGGTTTCTTGGTTTCCTTGCGTTAATATTTTTATTGAAAAGTCTCCATGTTCTCGATTATATTCAAATCTGAGCTCTGGCTTGGCCACTGTAAAACGCTTACATTATTATCTTCCAGCCCTTTCGTAACGCATCATCGTGTTGAAAATTTCTATCAGTTCTCTTTTTAAATTGATGTTCTGCTATTGTTTCATAATCCTATTCATCTTCACAAGTTTCCCAGTTCCAATGGCTGAGAAGCGGTCCCAAAACATTAAATTTCCATCTTTACGTTTTGAAGTTTTAATGTTTTTTTTTTGCATTGAAAGCTTCTACTTTTTTCGCCAAACAAGAGAAACATCGCTTTGAGAGAAAAGATAAATTTTTGTCTCGTCTGACCAAAGTCGGATAACCAGGCAGCGACTTGGATCTCTGTCCGGGTAGCCTTGATAATGACATATGAACTTGTCTACCCTGTAGGAGCAGTGTTTTCATTGGCCTGCAACCTAGGAGTCCTATTATTTTTAATTTTCCCTCAAGTGTACATAGTAAAATTTCTATGCCAGAGCTGCTCAGATTATTCAAAATTTTTTTAGTCTTGGTTTTTCGATTACGATGAACTTTACGCATAATCTTTCTGCTCAGTCTTGGTGAGATCTTTTGCTTCCTTCCCCACCCATCACTGGTTTGAATGGTATGAAACTTTTTGCATTTCTTCACAATGTTTTCATCTGTTGAGTCGGGCACAGTAAATGATTTGGGTAATGTTTTGTAGCTCTTTCCATTCCGATATGCATAAAAATTCGTGGCCTTAAATTGCGACTGAGCACTTTCTTTTGTACCTCGTTTGCTTGATCACAACGACTAAATTTGGAAAGGTGCAGTTTGCTGCTGTAACTTTTGTGGGAAAATATGAACATTCTACGCTAGTCCCTAACAACATTAAAAAATAAACAATTATAAAGTACTTAATGTTCGCAAAAAAAAGTTTACAATCTGTTATTTAAAAGAGATATGAATAATTCTGAACATGCCATTTTTCCTCTTTCTATTCAATGTTCAATCAAATCGTTCTTTCAGGATCCTTCTAATCAAGCTTATTTCAGAAATACCCTTACAATTTTTACAATTACCCTGTCGAGTTAGTCAGGTATTGAATGAAATATTTAAATTATGTAAAAAATGTACGAGTGTATGATTAATTATAGGCGTAACTGTAAACTGTACCTATGAGCATTCATGCATGGGGAAAGTGCTAGTTTCTGATTTCCTGATATCGTTGCTCTGTAAAGAGCCCCTTTTCCTGCGGTTACGGAAAGGCTACGAGTATTTCCCAGTCAATTACGTAGGTAATACAATCCTGTTCTTCCTAGCAGGACGCCAGCTTGAGGTGTGGACTCTGGGGAAGTCCGAAGGTTTGAGTCTTTCAGCGTTCGATGTAAAAAATCGAGCGTTCGTGCCCACTTGTCCGTGCTGTGTGGCACCGGGTGTGTAGGGGGCAGCGGGGAGTGCCTCCCTCGAGAAAACTTTTCCTACAACTGGCTGCCCTCCTCTCGGAAATATGCTCGGCTATGTCAACTAGGATCCTGTATAGGACCTTAAGTAATCGCTTAAAGAGGTATTTCATTTAGCATCTGGTGCTTGTAGCTACCGTGCTCAAAGAAAGAAATAATTGAATAACATCAAACTGTTTCGACGACAGCAAGGGACTTGGGTAGACGACGACATGGGACTTGGGTAGACGACGACATGGGACTTGGGTAGACGACGACATGGGACTTGGGTAGACGACGACATGGGACTTCGGTTGAAATCAGAGAATGGTCTACTTGGCTCATTACTTTTTGAATATTCTATTCTATGACGCAAACGTGCTCATGGAGCTAATATGAATTTGTATTATAATTAGTCGGCCACGATATTCCTTTATTCACTCTTCCTTCAGACTCTCGCTGGGATTACTAACGCGTGCCCCAATGGTTTTCTCCAGGTATTTCACTCGATAAATGCGTAATGCATTAATTTTTTATATTTTACCCTAGTCAAAGGCCATATAATCCTGCACGACTGAACGGTAATGATGACTAATATTTCGCATATGGTAATGAAATAAGGCATGCTATGCATAACGTCAGTTGCAGCATGTGGTGGCACGAAGTACGGTGCATCAGGGATTTTAAGTCGCCTGCCTCTCAGAGCTCCACTGCTTAATTATCTAGAAAGTCATGGTGTGGATGTAAACTACAACTACAACGATTTTCCAAAAGCATATGAATACATTATTGCAAGGGTTCATTTGACTCCTCTTTTTGACTCTTTTGATTTCTTTGAAAGCGTTCAGTTCTATTGAAAAACTTTATCATCTTAATGTGCTCTTGTTCAATTTCCTGTTCGTGGTGAACCTTCTCCATCGTCCACGAGCTGGAGAATATTCACTCATCTGAGTTAGCAGGGTTTCTCCATGTATACTGTTATTACTAGCTGTAAAACTGCAGCATTGTCAAGCGCGTTGACGACTGTGTGGCATACCTGCGCTGTTGTTCGCAGGAATGGGAAGGGAGCTGCGCAGACGAATATCTGCATCGATAAATTCGTATCTTATGGTGAACTTTTGTTGTTGGGATGAAAACACTTTCCTCACTTGGGATTCTAGTGCACTGGCCTGAAAGTAGCTATTTTGAGTCCCTGCATATTGGATATATTTGCGGAATGCTTTTACACAATGCGCGTACTTGAGTTAGAAGAGGGGCACAAGTTACAGACATAGATGTGCCAGATATTTTGAGCCCATGCATATTGGATATATTTGCAGAATGCTTTTACACAGCGAGCGTACTTTAAGTTAGAAGAGGGACACGAGTCACAAGCGCAGCTGTGCCAGAGGAGAACGAGTGGTAGCCGTTCTTGTGTCCCCGTCGTCCATTGCCTTCGTCGGAATTGCTGCAGACAATCGGTTGCACGAGCCCTGACGCCCCGCGTGGCCTTCCCTGTACTGTAACCCGCAGCAAAAATAAACTATCGCGCGTTCGCTGTTGCTTTTGGCACCACAGCCGAGATCTCGAATTATACCAGCGCGTTTATTTTGGTAGACTCAGCGAACTGCAAGCGATTGTGCTCTCATCTTGGCGCTTCTTCTCATTGTTGTACGGCACTCCATTTTATGCCTAAGTCTACCGAAGAAACCATGAATTGTTTAGAATTAAATATATCCTTTACGAAGGCACGCATATTAGCTGCTTGACATACATTTATTTTCCAATTTTGCAGGTTTGATTGATTCGATGGGATCCCGTAGCAGAATTTGGGAAAAATTTGATTTTGTAACACATTCTAAGTAAAACGCCGGTTTGAATTCAGCGTAGCAAGCGAAGTTATTACGAACATTCGTTTTATAAGGAAAAATCAGAGTTCAATAATCAATCTCAATGTATCGGTACATCTTATTTCATTGTAATGCCAAGTTTTTCAAGGAGGACTCAAGTTAGTGATTATCCACTTCCCAGCTTACAGTACATACGTGCTTCAAGAGTCGCACATCAAGCTGAAATTTGATATTGTATAGCACAGACAATTATGTGCAGTAATTTAACTACAATTTTTACCAATAAAATGACAATTCAGATCAAATTGTGAGTGACTTTTCATATCAGAAACGTATCGATGACGGTGAAATAACGAAGTTTTGTGATTTTGGTGAAGTATGCACATCTAGACCTTAGTCCCAATACTTGACTGAGTTCTAAACTATTTTGCTTAGGAAGGCATTGTAGTGTTATCAGTCAATTCGAAACTTGAAAATGTTTGGTTTCCTAGTGAATTGTGTTTCACTATGCAGGGGAAGCGCAACTCTTTCTATAGGACAAGTTCCTGCAAAAACGTCCCAAGCTCTTCCCGACTAGGTTACACGTTGGCTCAATGTGTTCAAAATTGAAAGAATTTAGTATGCGTCCTGTGTGGGTAAGAACGATATTCGTAACCTACTTTTTAAAATATTTAGTAGAAGTTCCAGAAACGAAATTCAAGAGTGAATATTGTTCAACAAAAATGTTCAAATGTGTGACTCAAAATTTTCCAGTATCTTGGTAGGTACTAAAAGGACCAAGAAGCCAATTTGTTTTGCGAAACAAACAAGTGAGAAATTCATGCACTGTGACCTCCTGCATTCTCTTAGGATGAATTTCGCACCTTCACGAGAGGTTCAAAGGAAACGATTCCCGTAAAAATCTACAGCACACATCCCGCCTTTTGTGAAACCAGCAAATTGGAGAGCTGTTGAGTTTTCGCTTGAGTTCTCTTAAGCGAGAAATCTTTTATGATAAACGCAGATGGTTCTGCTCGACTTGCAGCGTCTCAATGTAGGGCGTGACAAGAATTAAAGGATCGGATGCTGCTGTGCTTCCTCTGGCTCGCCCTCCATGCAAGGGCCTTCCTCCTGTCGTCGGCGAGACGTCGGCCAAGCTATACGTTCAGCAATTCCGTGCGTGACAACTAGTCCTAATGAATAAAGTTATTCTGGCGTGTTTCCACGGACACATCTTTCAGCGTTCAGCGGTAACAGATGTGAGCTGTCTCTAGCACGAAGTTATTTTTCCTGGAATTATTGCTCGGAAATCTTGGAGGCCGTAGGATCACAGCCGACGCCAAAGTTACTTAAAATCTACTCGCATGAACTCATTGAATTAAATATAATGATGAGCACCGGCACAGTCCTCTACTTGTGCACAATCTACCAAGAACGCGTAGCAGTCGAGAGTTCATGCATGGGCGTCCACTATTGGGCGGAAAGTCGTCACTCCTTCGGCCTCCTCCCCGCGCTCGGTAGAACAAAGCACGTGTTTCTTCTACCGTAGCCGCTCGTGCCACTAACGCCTTCGATTCTACAGCGTTGCCGTCCCGAACGATTTCCTGCCGTCGGCGTAATGAAAATTTTAGTCTGATTTTACGCGAGAATGTGGAAAACGTACTGTAGCCGTCTGTGCACCTGCTGCGTGCTAAGAAGTCAAACTGCCAGACTTTTTTCCCCGTTTTTCTGTTAAACAGCTTTGTGTATTTCCTACCGAGCGGCTTGTTCGTTCTTCCACGTAGTGGATTTATTCATTTTCCAACTGCGCAGCTGGGTTCATTTCCTAACCCACCTACCGTTCTGTAGAACTGACCAATTCTTCCGTACCTTGTGGTCAATTCCTTTATCTGTTAACGACAATAATCCTTCTACTTGTGCTAGCAATTCAGCGTCGTGCGTGACAATCGGTTTCTCATAGCTCTGTGAAATGAAATATTTATTCTTCATTTTACAGTGAAGGGAGATGTGTCACTCCAAGCTGCCAGAATGTGCAACCCCCATCCCCCTGCAGTCTCGTTATTTTTTACCTGCGAATCGTGATACGGGATTAGAAATTAACTCTTGCTTATTAATTCTGCCTTCCTCAATACATACTTCCGTGTATTTTAATATTCATGAGAAATTTCAAGTTGTGAATAGTGCGTTAATTGACTTGTTTTCTCTTTGGACATTTATCCTTCATTTTACTATTTTGTTACTTTATTTCTGGTAAACACTAAAAACATTTCTTTCTTGCATCCCTTTTTAATGAATTAGGCATCATTCTTTTGACTCAGCTTTTTCTTGTCGAGAAAACAGGCGATATTAGCAGTCAAGATTCTTGGCTCAATCGTTCAATCCAAGCTAACTGAAGCTTGGGATGCTTTAATTTTGATCTTTTTTAAATCAAAGAAAATTCCAGGACAACAGGCGATGGTTCAGTCCCGTTTGCTTTTCCATGCGTAGAGTCGGAAATTCCATTTTGATGTTTTGTAGGGAGTAAAAGAGCTGACGGCGCGACCTCAACTGGCAGGACCGTGCGGTGAACGAGAAGAAAGTTGGGCAGGTGCAGGGAGAACTCCCTGAGGCTGCTCTACCTGTCGCTCACGCTCATTTCCAGCATTGCTCAACACTTTGGTCGTCTGGGTACGGGGGTCTCTAGTGCGGTGACTCCTGCTGAGACTTGTAGTGCCGAGTCCTATTTATTTTGAGATCGATATTTTACGTAATCTTTGAGCATAATCAGCTGGATGATTGATCCTTCAACCGTCGTCTTGTGTACTCGCGCAGTGAAGTAAAGGCCGCACTCAGTGCGTTCGATCATTTGCCGTTTCTCCGTCGATCACTCAGAGTTCATGCGTGATGCGCCTGCTTTGTGGCTGCTGCCCCTCGCTAATGTGATGTTTATTGAGGAGATCCTGCCTTTGTACAACTCGCATTGCGTGCCATGAATGAGGCTCGTACTAAACGGTGCTCGGCCAAGAACACGTACAATTAAGCACTTAACATACCTCGAGGTTTACGGGTCGTTCTGAGAGGACCATTCTTAACACTCGTGTCACGTTAATAATTTTAATTGTTTCACGCAACATAGCTGTAGCAGCAGGAGTTTGCTGGTAGCCGGCGCCGATCGAAGGAGGTGGCATTGTTCTTTAATTCGCCTACAGAGCATTGTTGTCGAAACACATAAGCACCGGAAAAGGAAAGGACTCGATCCAGCCCTTCCTCTTTCTGCAGGATCTCCTCCCGCCTTTGTCTCGAGAGCTCCCATTTGCTTCTACATCCTATGGGGAACATCTGTTTTTTTTGTGAGTTATCTTGCTTCTATGCGAACATTTTTAATTAAATTCAAGCTACGTACCTCTGGTTGCGCGTACTGTTTCTTGTCCAGTGAGCTGCATTTTGTAGTTAAGTTGAATGAATGGTTCCTGAATATGATTAAGAAATCGCTCCTGCTTACCTGGCGAAACAAAGAGAACACCAGTGGGAGTCGTCAAGTCAGAGCTGAAGTGTCAGCAGAAAGTTTAGTATTTAATCGAATTAGCGTACATGTTGCGAACACTACCCTCTTAAGATAAAAATGTATTTAATGCTAGTACTACTCTATGAAAAGTTAGCTCGAACTTGTTATTTTATGTTAAGCACGTGTTCTTTATCATCTAATAGGAGAAAATGTTTTTTTATTATAAAACGTTTTCATTGTGACCGTTACTTCGCCGCGTGCGCGTATGTACATCATACTTCTGGCGGCGTACGTAAGATAGACAAGCAAGGCATGATTTCTTTGGAGTGACCCGCACCTGTCCATGGCCCGTCCTGGAGAGTGAGGTGAGAGCATCTTGATACCTAGTTTTTTACGCCACAACGCGCACGTAATTTTAAGTAAACATTCAGCTACTGCGGGGAACTTATATTTATCAAAGTAATACAATCAAATATGGAATGACATAATGAACTAAACTCAAGAGAAGTACCGCTCGTGGGTCCTAATAAGATGCTAGACTTATAGGGAGCTACTGGACATCTGGGCTTCTTAAGCTGCCTCATGAAACTGTGTTGATTGTGCCTGTCCTCATCAATCCGACCTGTGGAATTCCAGTGCTATTCATTGCCAATTGCACTCGTTGCTGGAGGCAGTTGTGCGTTTAATTTAATTTTAAAGTCGGATCTTTCCTTTTTTTTACTTATCTTTGTCTTGAGATGGAAAGACCAAAGTTTGTGCTGCTGATCTCTTGCAGGAGTCTCGGTAAATTGTGCGGATACTCCATTCTTCATTGCTTCCTCTAGCGGAGATACTCCTCACCACTGTTGAAACGCCCTTCAGGTGGAGTTGGTGGCTATGATATTATGATTCCTATTTATAATGATTGAAATCATTGTGATAAGGATAATAACTGATGATGTATCTGCATGGGTAGTAGAGGTTGGGTAGCGTTCTAAAGAGGTTTCCTGTTGTGGTTTTGGGTGCCTACTTAGAATGTTCGTATGCTATTCTTGAAGCATGGTTAAATTTTCCTACGTGGCTGCTTCAAGAAAAATGGGATTGATTTGTACCCGAATTTGAAACCGAATGAACTGTTTTATCCCTAGCCCTGTGTGATCAGATGCATCTCATTTGTACCTAGAGCCAAAAGTCGCAGATGAATAGGCTAGCGCTGTAGTGCAGTGTATTAGGTCGAATAATATTGAGCGTAGTCCCTCACTCGATGGGGTGGCGGACTCGAGTCTCGGGGCGTGAATGATACGTCAGCTAGAAATACAGAGTGAGCGTGCGTGTAACTTCAGTTCTGCGACCACGTTGTGCATCACTTTATATTTCTTTGTAGCTTTGTTAGACAAATTCACAAGCAGTCTGTTCAGTTTCATTGGAGGTTTTCCTGCTGGAGTTTTTTGGCGAGATGCACGATAATAAATTTTCTTGATTATTACGATGTGGTTCACACGCTGATATTTTGTAACTACATTTGTTAATGAGACTTTCAATTAACTCAATGTGTATTTCCTTTGTCTTTAAATAAAACGAGTTTATCTCATTCCTGAAGAGCATTGTAGCTTTTTATTTTTACATTCTTCCTTTTTCAAGTGGTACAGGAACGCCAGCATCTTGTTGGGACACATAGTTATAATATTGTGATTGTATCAAGTTTTGATTTTTCTTCCTAAGTTAATTGATTCATATTACTCGTCAGTACAATTTCATCAGTTGCAGTGAGTTAGGTGGGTAGGCGTTACATGCTATAAGATATTGTCGAGGTTACAACCAAAATTAAGAAGCGAGGTTTATTGTATTCAATGGTGTTTTCCTTAACGCTCCATTTACCTGATGTGACAGAACCACACACCCATTTTTCAAGTAGAATAGGCATTTCATTAATTTTCTTGTGTTTCACTAAAAGTAGGGATCCATATATGATAGTTAATATTTGTCGGTAAAGCCACAAGTTCTATTATAAATAAATTTTGCGAATTTGCAATTGAATTAAAATTTTTTTTAAAGCCCCCCACCAATCCAAATTGTTGATCCGTCACAGTATGAATTTTGTGTTCTGTCAATCTCTCTAGGGATTTAGTTAGGCTTGTTTATCGTGTGCTACGGGAATTGATGTTTCCAGGGGGGCAATGTTTGGTGACCTCAGTTACAAGTAGGCCGTCAGCACTGTCAAATTTCGTATTCGCTTTCCATTTTCGTTTACACTTTCTTCGCTATCTCTGTTTTGTCTTCTCTTCCTCTTCATTCTTAGCTTGCTGTTTCATTGTATAGGGAATCTTGTGTGGGAACACACCTTGTGCATAGATTCCCCGTCCTCTATATATAGTCCGTGCTAAATGGTTCCCTCCCTTCGTTCTCTTTACATCACATTTCATGTGCAGTTAGAGCTTCTAACTGACTGATAATAACTTAATAATCTGCATTCTACCGATACTCTGACAGTTGACGGTTTTTACCCAAAAATGATCACGCTCAGTCGGTCATTGAGCTGCGCTGTTTGTCGGAATCTTCGTGCGTAAACACTGGGAAATGTAATGTAGAGCTTTGACATCATATTTTCCGTGCGTTATCGTAATTATGCTGCACTGAACTTTGTAAATTTAACTTTCGAGTTGCACGTACGAGTTTGTCGCAATTTTATTGAGAAAAACTTGAGTTGTTGTGGTTTAATCGTCACCGAAGAACAGCGACGTTTGAAAACGCTTTCAGCGAGTCCGTGTTATGGTACGACACAACATTTGAGTTCGACATTTGATCGATCATAAACTTTGATATAACATTTTTTCCTGTGAACATGCCATTGTTGCGCTGCTCCGTCGCATCGGATGTGATCATTTGCTTACAAGTCTCCGCCTGAGAGGAAGCGAGGCACTTTTGCAGCTCGCCTCGGAGCAGCTTCATGAAAAACTTGCGGAGATGAGGTTTCGCACAAAGGATGGGACTGTGATTGCGGAAGTGAGGTGAAACCAAGAACGCTACTCATTTACCTGAGGAACTTTGCTTGATGGATCATCGCTCCATCCAGGACAGGGAGGAGTTGTGTCTTGCAGTGCGTGCGAAGCCGCTTCTCCTCCTGCTCTTCCTCCTGCTCCTCCTCCTGCTCCTCCTCCTGCTCTTCCTCCTGCTCTTCCTCCTGCTC
>VOMN01018646.1:0-13061 GCA_014899125.1 Orchestia grillus
GCCAGAAAAGTGTTTGGTCAGACAAGTGCTTGGTCAGACAAGGGCGTGGTCAAATAAGTGCTTGGTCAGACAAGTGCTTGGTCAGACAAATACTTGGTCAGACAAGTGCTTGGTCAGACAAGGGCTTGGTCAGACAAGTGCTCGGTCGGACAAGTACTTGGTCAGACAAATACTTGGTCACACAAGCGCTTGGTCAGACAAGTACTTGGTCAGACAAATACTTGGTCACACAAGTGCTTGGTCAGACAAGTACTTGGTCAGACAAATACTTGGTCAGACAAGGGTTTGGTCAGACAAGGGCCTCGGGTTTGTTACAAGGTTTCTTCTGAGCTTGATGCAATTATGCCGCGCCCCACGAATATGTAGAAAACTTTGCAAGGATTTGGGAGACTAAAAATTGTGAAAAGCTCATTATGTTTCTTAGCCAGATTTATCTGACTAGACAGCGGTTGTATGCTAGAACCTATCTAGCGCTCGATGGGGGGTATTACTGTAGAGCGGTTGTTTGCTGGAACCGATCTAGCGCTCGATAGGGGGGACGACGTACCTCCTCACAGAGCCGACGGCGCAGCTGTGGTCGCAACGCACAAAATAAACTAAGGCCTGGAGCAAGTTTTGCTGCTCGCAATTTAGCAGACGGGTGTTGAGTTCGGCCTCGTTTGAATGGACTTCCTCGTAGCAGAACTCGGGAGCATGTTTGGTAATCCAAAATACCTGTTCAATTAATGATGAGCCAAGAATGTTTGTGGCGTTTTAGGCAATCGACAATATCACGGTCAGGAACTACTAGATTTTAGGAAATTCAAAGTGTTTGCCGATTGTCACCTAGCTCAAAAAGTTTGCTGGAATTTGTGTATGCCAGAATACATGCACGAACTTAATAATCTATAGCATTAGGCTGTACTTCATTCTATACACTGGTATATAGTCATCACAGGCAGCAAATGTTGCTTTGTGTTGCTGGAACCATGTTACTGTGTGTTGCAGGAACAAACATTGCGACGTGCTGCAGGGACAATGGTACTGTGTGTTACAGGAAGAATGTTACTGTGTGTTGCAGGAACTATGTTATTGTGTGTTGCAGGAACTATGTCACTATGTGTTACAGGAACAGACATTGCGACGTGCTGAAGGGACAATGTTACTGTGTGTTGCAGGAGCAAATATTCCCAAGCGTCGGAGCAACAAATATTTCTACGTGTTACAGGAACAAATGTCACCGTGTGTCGCAGGAACGAATTTCGTAATGTCTTGCAAGAACATTGCCACACAAAATCCAAGTCAGGGTTGTCGCAGTGCCCCCTCAGTCACGTCGACGTATGACGGCCAGTCACAACCGATGATAATGATTAATCCATCTCGAAAATGATTAATCCGTCTCGAAATGATGAATAATCGCAAGTCGCGGTAGCTAATGACAAAGTCTCGAATCTAATCATGATAATTAACCAAAGCCATTAATGATAATTCCGAAGCAATTTACGGCCCTGAAAAATTAGGACCCTGCGTAGATGAATTCTAATTACGGCTTACGCTTCTTACGCAGGACGTACACGTAACGAGGCTTACGTGCACGTATCGTTCGTGCGTACACGTAACGAGTCTTACGTACACGCATCATTCGTGCATATTTCTACGCCTGCATTGATTTTCTTACTCAATATCACATGGAGCCCTTCACGTACTAACGGAGATCAGTGAAAGATCTTCGATTAATTTCTGAAGCCACACCCGAAAGACTTGCCCTGAAATATATATAAAAACTATTGACATTATAATTCGCGTAGGCGAAGCACTTTCATTTGAATTCTACATGGATTAAAAGTCGTAATTTTCAGATTCTGTGGTGGTATTACAAAAAAAATTCGCTACTCATCCTGTAACGGCGAAACTTAAAAATTCACAGGGTGTTCGAAAGTAACGATACCAACTTTGATAGTAGGTGTAACAAAAACTATATAAACGACTACTTCATGAACAAGTACAAATCCCAACGTTAATCGTTTCGAGACACCAACACGTAAAGGTTATCTAGACCGTACTTTAACAGATGGATAGGACGCTTTAGGTACGCTACGTGGCAGGCGAGGTCGCCAGATTTGACACCTTTGGACTTTTACATGTCGCACATGTAGAGTAAAATTTATGAAACCCAAGTGAAGACAAAAATGAATCTTGTTCGATTAATAGTTGGTGCTGTAGGACTCATTGCGGATGATCCACGAGTGTTTTGCGATGTCCAAGAATCGTTTCAAAGTAGGTCCCAGCCCGGCATTGACGTAACGGTCGGATATTTTGAACACTTATTCTAATTCCAATACTGTAATAATATACATGTAATCAAATGTTACATAGACCATACTCAACTTAGAGATTCGATATCTCGAAAGCGATGGGTGTGGATTCTTACTTATTCATGAAAATGTCTTTTTTTCAGTAGTTTCTAAAAGTCAAAATCTATATCACTAGTTTCCGAACGCCCCGTATGAGCATTTCAGAAACGGTTTATCAGCGCGTCCATCTTAACCTGTGTTTTTTCCCGCTACATTCGAGCGGCAGCTACCGTGTGTAAACTCAATGGACCTTGCCATCAGCGGTGGACGCTAAGGATACAGACGATTGCATACTTTTCTGAATTCGTTATGAGCTCTGCTGCTCGAAATGATTCAACGAGCTAACTGTGCGTAAAAAGCGAGACAAAGCGGTCTACCCTCTTCAGGGATAGTTTTTCGATTCAATCATTCACGCACAGAGCAAAGCGAAGTCCGAGTTCTTTAGTTTCTACATTCCTTTGTCGGAGTTCTATGAAAACATACTTTTCTACGAGAGAAAGGGGAGGTATCAAATTGGCTTAAGTGAAACATCATTTTAGGTTCTAGATTAATTTACTAAGTTTCTGTAGGTTATATACTGCTGGTGATTATGTCTACGGCTTCTAGTACATATTAGGCATCTGAAAAAAAATGCAAGTCCTATGGAGCTGTTGATGGTAAGACTAATTAACCTGCAGACATTTACCGAATTGGAGCAGTTAACTACAGATCATCTATTGGATTGCAGCAGTTAACTGCAAGCCATCTACTTATCTTGCAGCAGTTACCTGCAGGCCATTTATAGGATTGCAGCAGTTAACTGCAAGCCATCTACTTATATCGTAGCAGTTACCTGAAGGCCATCTGCAGAATTGTAGCTATCAGACCAGGTGACCATTCAAAGAGCAGGTAAGTTGAATACCACAATACAGTAAAGGAAATCGCAAGTGAACATTCTCTCAACCAATTAGGGTGAAAATACAAGGTAAAATTAGCATATGGGGTCGGTATGATACATAAAAATTGCCTGAAAATCTATTATGAGAGCATAAGGACACAATAAGCTTGCTCTGTGAAATACATGCATGAGTGAACGCGTAGGCGAGTAAAGAAATCATGGAATACGTCTTCATACGGAATGTGTGTCGAGTTACTGTACATGCGTTACAAAACACGAGGTACCGCTCAAGAAAACTGTAGTTTTTTTTAAACTCATTTGTTTCTCCTGTGAACACCAGGAAGCAGCAATCATTCTGCCAGCGTGAGAGAACGACGAGTATCTCTCAACCCAAGTCACGTAGCGATGCACAAAAAAGTTTATACTTATTCATCAATTCATAAGTTACTTGAATACAAGAACACGGTCGTCTCTCACAACCAACAAGCGCACAAGGAATTGTAAAGCTACGTACATTCCTAGCCTAGAAGTATTGAAGTAGTATTGCTACATCGCACCAGCACCACCGACCTTAACATAAACCCTGTCGCACACGTACGCTTTGCTTCACCCGCAACACAAGGGGATAAATACATCACATGAAGCTGAAATTATTAGGACCAAACGAAGTTACCCTTCTATGTGGAATCTCACCATGCCTTAGGTAGAGTTGAAACCCGAAAGAGGTAGAGTGAGACTAGGTGCTAATACAACAAGACATACGGATGCTTGAGGAAGTTCCATAGGCGGCTCCAGGCACAGTCCTAAAGTAGACTTTGGTGACTGGGTCATGGGACCTTCCTAATGCAATCTCTGCACTTCGTCCTGTACCACCGGACATAATACTTGACCATTCGACATCGTCCTCTATAGCGTCGGATACCGGCCTCTACCGTCGCACATCGCCCTTAGCGTTAAATATCATCTATTAGTATTAAACATCATCCTCTAGCTTCAGCTACAGAATTTTGGAGTCGGATATCATCCTATAGTGTCGAATATCATCTTCTACCGTTAGACATCATCCTCTAGCATCGGATGTCTGCCTACACCGTCGGATTTCATCTTAGCGTCGGACATCTATACAGGAATGATGAAAAAACAAATGCACTATAACTAACCCTCTCCGTATATTAATAGGAACAAATAAATCTTGATCAGCTTATATAACATGAACATATACCCATCAGCATGTATACCAATGTATAAGGGATAAGGGGCCTTATCTGCTAGAGGTCTCTTAACAGGGGCTCGATCCGGCTCAACGAGTTTGAAAATTAAAGAAAAGAATTAAGAGCTACAATATTATGGCTCAATTTTTCTTCACTAAATTTGTAATAGACAAATAGAAATAAAACACACACACACACGCTCTTTATCAGACAGAGAGAGAGAGGGAAGATACTGCACTCAGAACGTATTCATGCGACAATATGGAAAGGCATATGAATTAATACACAAATTTAATAAACTTACTTATTTTTATTTCCATTTCTACACTAGTTTTAAAAATAATATAAATAACTTCTTAATAAGTTGTATTATTACCAGTTTTTTAAACACTAAATTAACAATGATCGAGAGGCTCCCACTAATTTGAAGTGTAGGGTTACCTTACTCGATAGTCTTTTATCATCAATAAATGCGCCCACAGTGCAGCGTTTGGTTTTTAGGAAACTAAGCGTAATGTCATATCCAAGTGTGCAATCGAATTGTTGGTTATGAATATTTGAACTAATTAAAATAATTAGGGAAACTACCGCACTGGGCAACAGTATTCATTTCTACAATTTCAAATAAATCGATACAATTGAAATTGAATCTATGCTCTCAAGTGAATCGGTGTGCTCTTAATCAAACACATAATCCTTTTCAAAAAACATATCTACTCTTTTAATCAAATCTTTTCGTTTTCTATTAAATAATAATTCCTCAAAATTTGCCAATAATCACACGAATAGAAAACGCCCTAAGGGAAATTACATTGAAAGAGAAAATGTAATTTTATGAAACAAATTAGCATTACGTCCCACCCTAGCATGAAGTGAACTCGTGTCCAAATGTCATATCAAACCTGTTTGCCGCGAATGCGCTGCTGCTCAAGAGAAGCTATCCACTTTCCCTTAAATTTGAGCACGGTACAGGTTTTAACTGACGCAAGAAGACACGTGTACCCGAAGATACGGAAAAAATCAGAAAAACACCGTCCACAAATACCCAAGGCCCTGAATACTCCACTTCAGTAAAATAAAAGAATGTCCCCGAAATGAAGTAATATCCCTGAAAGGAAGTTATCGAGCTTCTGAACCTTGCAGAGGGATGGTTGGGTCTGGAGTAGTAGTGTAAAAGCGGGCGCCACGAGCTCGCTGGGAATCAAAACCACGGAGAAATTACATCTTTTTACCCCAAATTGAGGGAACATTTCTAACAAACTTTGCAAGATTTGCAGCACAGAATATCCTCAACAGACTGCTAGAGAGCTTCCCACCAGTTCTATTAATTCACAATCACAACTGTTTCTACAGGACATCTGAGATAATCAACAAACGACATTCGCTATTCATAAAGAACACCTTAACAATTCACGATGAACATTCTTAACAATTTGCAATGGATATTCCTAAACAATCCGCGTTGGAGATTTTAAGCAGTCCGCAATGGACATTGTTAACAATCCGCGCTGGAGATTTTAAGCAATCCGTAATGGACATTGTTAACAATCTACGTTGGAGATTTTAAGCAATCCGTAATGGACATTAACCATCCACGTTAGAGATTTTAAGCAATCCGCAATGGACATTAACAATCCGCGCTGGAGATTTTAAGTAATTCGTAATGGACATTAACAATCCGCGCTGGAGATTTTAAGCAATCCGCAATGGACGTTGTTAACAATCCGCGCTGGAAACTGTCAACAGTTCGCAATTGACCCTATTGATAATCCGCAAAGGAAATCGCTAACAATCCACAACCCATATTGTCAACAGCCAGCAATGAACGTCCTTAACCCTCTGGCAAAGAACATGATGTTGAGGCAAAGCTATGCTGTACGACAAAACACACAAAATGCCCCTGTAATGCAAGATTTGTTCCAAGAGCTCAGAGCTTTGATTTCGGTATTTGTTCGTGTTCGAGGTAAAGATTCACTGTCAGATATGAACAATCTTACAGAAGAAATTTGCTGTTCGTCCCAAGATACAACACGAAATGCAGTAACTCGAGCATACATACGAATAAACGTACAATCATTAACAATAATAAATAAGAACACAAGGTTTCATGTTTTTGTCATGGCATCCTTACCAAAATACTGGAGTAACGTGACATTCCTAAGCTGATGCTTCAAGGTGCCTAAAATCCATGGGAGCGCATTAAAGTTATAAAAAAATGGTTCCGAATAAAAGTCCAGATTCCCGCGACACAAAATAACACGAAAAGAAAAGCTGTCAGCCACGTTCTTTTGCAAAGTGGCATCTATGCTAACTTTTTCGGTTAAGCCTGATCCCACGAAACATCCTCACAATCTAGTTTCATTTCAAGTTGTCAAAATTTTTTCACTGAAACACGAACAAGTGCACAGGTGTTTCGAGCTGGAAAATATTTTTACCGAACATCATTCATTTATTTTCCATAAATCCAACGAAAATTTCTCCACTCCCTCATCGCCTACAAAAAATTTCAAAGTTACTTTAAGCCCAGCGAAATGTTGTAACAATCATTAAAATTGTACAGAAGTACACAAGTGTTGAAAAAATTGGAAAGTTCTAATTTTTTACTTTAGAAATCAAACAAAGAAATGTTCAACAAGCAACAAAATACATCAATTATCATTATCACATCCACGCCAGATCATCCCAATAACTAGAAACAGATGAGCCTTGAAAATTTAGTTAAACATCTTAAAGCTGTGAGCCAGATATGCTGCTTTCTTCATCTCAAGCAACTGCTAGCCGTTATGTTTTCGCACGTATAGAGAATAGGACATTATCGAGAATGAGATTTAAGCTTAATCAGCAAGACGGGAGTACATGTCGACGACCAGTGACCGGTACTGCTGGTCGAGCTGTTTGCGGCGGAGTTTGAGGGCCGCCGTCACCAGACCTGAATCCGGCGTCCAAAGTTCATTCGTTAGGTGAACGGCAGCTGGGATCTCCCATCGAGTTAGTCCACATCGCCGACCGTGCACTTGTAGTTCCTGCAGAACTGCCAGGTTGACCTTCTCATTTTCACAAAGGCCCTCGAGAGTCAGATCTGGGTTTCTGATACCGACGCTCGCCGCCAGCTTCTGCAGCACATTCAAAACAGGGACAACCACAGCGACCACTTTGTCTTGAGTCGAGTCAGCAAAGATGCACATGTTATCCACCACGTTCAGGGTCTTGAGGATGGTTTCTGCGTTTCCGAGAGCAACGTACTCTCCGTGTTTCAATTTTACAAGATCTTTCTTCCTGTCGATAATTTTGATGCAACCTGTGTCATCAACTTCGGCAATGTCTCCAGTTCTGAACCAACGAATGCCGTTCTCTTCGTAGAACGCGTTTTTAGTTTCAGTTGGATTTTTGAAGTAACCTTTAGCAATTGATATTCCTCCGATGACGATTTCTCCTCGAGGGTACGGTAGGTCGGTGGTTCTGTAGTTTCCTTCTTCCCAGTCGTCGAGCTTGAGTAGCACGTTGAGGCAGGGACTTCCACAATGACCAGTGCTCATGTCGTCCTCGTTCATTCCTGTCCCCAGGGAGCCAGTTTCAGTAGAGCCATAACCAACTTGAATGGTGCATCCAAATATAGCCCTGAAATTATTGTGAGTTTGAGGAGACAACGGCGCTCCTCCAGCGATGACTCGCCTCAGATGTCCTCCCAACTCATCTCGAACTTTTTGGAACACCAAGAAATTGAGAACGCTAGACGAGAGAGGAATATAATCGAGCCAGTACTTGTAAGCTACCAATGTGTTGAACACGAAGCTTTTGATCCAGCCTTGCTTTTCAACTGCCTGGGTGACTCCCTTTATTATCCTGTCCAGGAGAAGAGGAACCACATTCATGACGGTCGCTTTCGCGAGCTTAGCGTCTCCAACACATCCCTGCTTCACTTTAGGACTGTTGGACGTCAGCGTGTGGGGGGACGAGTAGTAAATCGTCACACCTATTGAAATGAGGGCGGTTTCAGTGGCCAATTCCATGATGTGTGCCAACGGTAAGAAGGCCAAGTACCTGTCGTTCTCATCAAGGGTTACTTGCACAGAGTAACCGATAGCCGATGCGAGAATGTTCGTGTGCGTGAGTTCGACGCCTTTAGGCGCGCCGGTAGATCCGCTGGTGTACATTATTATTGCTATGTCATCTGGCTGAGGATCGCATTTGGCAGGTTTTCCATCGGCGATGTTCTTCTTGTCTGTCATATCAGAGAACGGGATGACGTCAATATTTTTGGGCAGCTCATCCTCTTTTCCAATTTTCTCGAGTTGGTCTTCCATCATAACAACGGTTGTCACTTTGGGGCACTCACTGAGAATTTTCTTCATTCGAGGAAAAAGATCAAACGAAGTGAATATGAGGTTCACCTCCACTTCATTCAGAGCGAGAATTATGCTCTTGTCGCTGAGAGTTGTGTAAATCGTGCAAACCGAAACTCGTTGCTTCAGAGCCCCCATGGCAGCAATGAACCATTCAGCGCGAGTTTCAGCGAAAATTGCAATCCGATTTCCAGCTTCAAAGTTCATTTTACTCAAAGAGCACCTTACGGCCTCGGCAGCCATCTCGACTTCGCTGTAGGTCATCCATGTGTAGTCTCCGAGGGTCAGCTTTTCGAAGGTTTTGCCATTTATTTCTTCGCGGTGGCGCTGCAGGATTTTTCTGGTGGCCAGGCACTCCTTGTTACCGCGGAGGTTTGCGCTGTACTTCAGGGCACCGGGCAGAGTGTCCACTTTGGACTCTTTGAAGAGGGGTGCCAGGCCGGACATCAAAGGCCAAGGCTCCCCTGAAGGTAGGGCCTTCACTAGAAATCCATTGCTGTCTTTTACGCCACGAGGAATACTCATGCTGAAACGAAACAGAAAAAATAAATGTTAAAAGTGGGTCTCATTGTCGTTAGTGGCATGTGAACTGTAGGCAGAGGCTAGCTTAACCGATCTTGTTTCAAAACTAATTTGTTAAGTCTTACATTTAAAATTAGGAT
The DNA here is from genome assembly GCA_014899125.1 of Orchestia grillus. Taxonomy (NCBI): domain Eukaryota; kingdom Metazoa; phylum Arthropoda; class Malacostraca; order Amphipoda; family Talitridae; genus Orchestia; species Orchestia grillus. The sequence goes on from VOMN01018646.1 coordinate 9,427, forward strand.
GAGGATTCCGTATTCCACTGTGGACATTCCACCGTGCCTACTTCGTTTTACGTACAGAGGTCAAGTTAAAATCGGAATTCAGTGACTATTAAATAAATTGTCGCAATAATCTATAAAAATGTATTCCACAATGCTCAAGAAATGTAAGCGTTTCAAAGTATAATATAATGCACTTGTATCATACACAATAACTGTGGGAAATAAAAACTAGCGATATGAAGTGAAAGCATGGGTAATGGTTGGAGTATCTAAATGGCAGAATGGGTAATAGTTAGAGTGTCTAAATGACAATGAAGAAAACAATCGCAAAGGAAAATAAGACAGCAATGGAATATCTAGCGAAGGTTGCCCATTAATAAACTCAAAAAATAAAACGCTTCTCGCATCAAGTTATCAAGAAGTGATCGCGTAAAATCAGAAAATCTAACTCAATATACACAATACGGCGCACTAATAATTATAACGCACGATATAAAAAAAAGCATATAATGCTCCATAACAATAATATGGAGTAGATAATATGAATTTCGAATTAAGAAATATAATACCAAGACAAGTAAAAATACGATTGTCTTCATATATTTTTACTTGAGAGTTTTTGAGCATGGCATTGTTAGGTTAGGTTAAGCTTTCCCGAGATAAATCCACACATAATATGAATCTCAAGCACACAATAACAACACCTGCGCTAATTTTAGCCTTGCCTCGATGGAGGCATTCTGGACGCTTGACCTCCTGAAATTTGCAACGTCGCTAACGTAATTCGAGACACACACCTCGCTTCAAATGGTCGCATTGTGCTCTGTGCCACCACGCTACGTCTGCACTGCGAACACAATGTGTACAGTGCGAGCACAATGTGCACTGTGTGAGCACAATGGGAACTGCGCGAATACAACGTGCACTGTGCGAACACAATGTGCACAGTGCGAAAACAATGTGCACTGTGTGAAAACTATGCGCACAGTGTGAACACAATGTGCCCTGTCCCAATTCACTATGTGCGCACTGTGCCAACACACAATGTACACACAACGTACACTCTACCCAGGTGTGTCATCATGCCCCTCGCTACACACCGTACGGGGAGCACGCCTTCAGCAGCCACGGATTTCGACAGACATTTGGCTCAGGAAAGAAAATTTCCCAACAGCATTTCAACGAAAAAAGCTACGTATACATCGTAATTCATGAAATAATTTGTAAGCAGCAATTTCACAAGAGTTTACGAATTAGGACGTTTGGCCCGAGGTGTACTAAATCATAATTTGACATGACGTTTAAAACAGAACATTAGTACAAATAGGAACATACCCTTCAGTTCCTACTAGTTTATCAATCCTATACTCTTCAGTTCATCAAATTATTACCATCAATATTGATCTACGGCCATTTCGTGGTAAAAAGACGCCATCAACGTCGGAAACTAATGGTGGGCTAAGTACATGCATATTTTTCAACAGATCACGATTTTGAATTGCCAGCAGCACGCCATACTCCAACAGGATACGAAAATGTTCGACAAAAGCTACCGGCTGGAGCATATTGAACAAAGTATTCAATATTACTCTACTTAATTTCTGATCCCACGCGGAGTAGAAAATACACATTTCGCATACACAGCAAATGCAACTACTAGGCTTCCTATCAACTCCAGAATCACCCCACGCGAGGCACAGGTGATGTATTTGGCATTCCAATAGCCAGAGAACACAAAAATATCGCCAAAAACTACAGCTTGGTGTGAACTACCGAGAAAAGAGCCGCGAGACCAGGGGAAGAGGTGTAATATTACAAATTCCATAAATTGGCAAAATGTACCTTTTCAGATCATGTGGTACGTAAGTATACAAAGTCGGATTCGGTCCCGGCTTGTATCTGGTCTTCACAAAGCACATAGGCGGTCCCATGCTTTCAACAGAGGCTCTGATCACTAAATGGAACCTAAAGTCGACTCGAACTTATACACGGATTGCAACACCCGTTTTTTGTGGGGTATATCCACTTTTTAGAGGTCGGACCTTACAAGCAGCGGAGAGCGCAAAAAAACAGACCCAGAATTTGTCCTAAAAAAAACCCGTCGTAGCCCTCGACAGAGATCTCTTGAGCCAAGTGCATCTGATAGGGCGAAGGATGTGGGTATAGGGCGTACGCGCGCTGCATTCACTACAGGTGTGCAGAATTGGATCGCATGCAGTGACGAGGGCTTTTGTCAACTTTATTTGACGAGTTACCCATTCAATTGAAAAAACTGACAACCCTCAACATATATCCTTTTCACAAAGAACCAATTTTCTTTCGCATTTATCGCTAAGAAGTAAATCTCCGAAAAAAAAATTTTTTAGTTCGCTCTACTACAGAAGGAAGCTCGCAGACTGGGCAAAAGTAACCCAACATTCTCAGCCTAGTTTAATAGAGGCCCGCATACTCGTACACGCGCGTGGAAGAGCACAACTACACGGACGTACACAGGCACGCAGACGTACACAGGCACGCAGACGTACACAGGCACGCAGACGTGCTCAAACACGGAGACGTGCACAAGCAACAGACGCGTGCATCAATGCATGTTGTCCGAGGGCCAGGCCTGCCGCCACGCGCACCGACGCTTTCATCACTTCGGAGGCTCGGACGTCACAAGCGGCCAGGTTTTAGCTTGACGAAGACGTCCTCGGGCGGCCAGCGGTTAGAATTTAAGAGCGATTGCAGTGGTGAAGGGTCACATTTTGACACGCCGTACTGAGGTGACTAATGATTGCAGCACATGCTACTGATGAAGACGAATGATTAATGCACGCGGCACAGACGAGGACGAGTGATCGAGGCGCAAGTCACTGCTGTGGTCAGACGCGATCGCACTAGCGAGAACGCGCTGCTGCAGTCGTACGGGGCTCTGGAGTACAAACGGTGAAGCGCTGACCTCAGATGTAGGATTCGATTCCTCCCGGAGATGTAAAATTAAACTCAACAATCCGGAAGGCACCACATCAGTGCGGCTCAGGTCAAGATGCTTCTTCCAAGGACGCACTCGAGGTGTGAAGAAAATGAACATCGGACATCACAGTTTGTACGCTTTCATAGAAATTCCTCCTCAAAAAATTCGTTAAAATTCATAAAAATTCTCAGCTTGGCTCAGCTCTCCATTTAATAGAGACTCGCGTCTCTTATAGTAACATGACTTGCGACCTGTTCTCAGCCTGAGTTCCCCAAGTCAGGTCACACGACTTGCGACCTGTTATCTGAGTTGCCAGGGTCAGGTCATAACATACTTGTTGACTCAGCGTGTGTCACACGGCCACTTTTTGCCTGAGACCTGCAGAAAACTGCAGACGACTGACAACTGGCACTCTAGGGACAACGGCAGCGCGCGGGCAAAAACATGGAGGCCTTGGTAACATTTTCCTCTTTTGATGAGATTTGATTATTGTATCAAAAAAGACGCTCAATTAAATGCAAGGGGCCCTGCAGCGCTCGCAACCTAGCCCACTGTTGAGAGCTTGACGATTGCAGGACAACTAATTTTTTTGATGACTGGACTGGTTTTTGCCTCCTTTTTTCGAAGAGTTTGCAAACTGATCCTGACTTCTGAACTCAGAGTGGTGCCCCCTACAGCTCAGTGAGTGTGGTGCCCCCTA
>VOMN01018655.1:0-31182 GCA_014899125.1 Orchestia grillus
GAATTGATTAGAGGGAGAGGGAAACCATTATCCACAAAGTTGGAATTAATAAAGGGTCTGGCCTCCTCTATATGAATATGTACATCGCAAGTCACAATGCAGTTTGAGCAATGAGTGGTGTCCGCATTTGACTTTTTTGTGTTCTCAGGAATAACTTTAGTAGATATCTATCTTTTTGAAGCATGCTGCCATCAGGATTGGACTTAGTAAATAAACACAACTGTGCGCTTCTTCATTTTACCCCAGCGAAGGAAAATACGAGTACGTTATTAAATTATCGTCATACGTTTGTTTTATCAACTTAGATTTCATGAGATATCAGAGTAAGTTAAACTTTCCTATGAAACACCGTAGACTTATACTCGGTGTGTCTTATTTTGCGCACTTATATGTTTCGTACTACGACATGACTCAGAAAAGTATATCATCATGCTTTTGTAGCATTCATTTGTGATTCGGTTTTGTTAGAAGCATATGAAACACTCATATATGTCAAGAAAAGTTTCTATTTTCATCAATGCAGTATAGCAACCACAACACTTCTTTCTTTAATCCTGCATTCAAATACCCCATTAATGGCAGTTTCACGTATAGAATCCCTTGTGCTGAACTTAGAGTATCAGCAAGAATACAAATAAGTATTTTAATAGAAACGCTGTGAACAGATTGTCGACGAGAAATTGTTGATACTTATTTTGATTTAACTTCCTATGACGACATCGAGTTTACAGTAAAAATTTCTTAGGGACTAGAAGTGCGATATAGTCCGTAGCGTTAAGTTACTAAACATAATTTTACAAATTACTAGATCACCGGTGAAGCTGAAATAGCCAGTTCCGAGACCCTTAAATGCTGGTTTGATGCAAACAGAGGTAACTACTGTGGAAGTTTTAAGCGAGAACCTGAGAAAGGTTTGTGGTTATTCTGTTCTACTTTGATGGTGAACTTGATCATCCTTGGATCAGAGTACCGCCGTAATCACGATCGCTGTAATCGAAACATCAGCTGTAATCATGCTTGATACAAATTGGCTCATTGGCTCATACAATGCAAATGTATTATTTCCGTTGTAAAAATGCAGGGCATAACTGCGTTCGAAGGGAAGTTATTTACGACAGTAAAAAGTGGACATTTTGTTGTGGCACCAGCGTCGTAAACGACGCAGTGATCGACAGCAGCCCGTCTCAGTGCCAGCGGCAAGTTTTGAAAGCGAGAGCAGACGGCGGTTTCTCCGTTTTGATTATCGTCTATTCTTTCGTTTACAGACGTTAAATGATGCGAATTACTTTTCCTACTGAACTTAGATGGATGAGGAGAGAGAAAGTTGTGAAAGATTCCAATTTTTATGTAGTTGTGGTTCATTTCTCCCTATTTTATTTACTTTTTGATTTATTTTACTATGAATTTACCTTCTCTTATGTTTGTAATATGTCTGGTTTTATGAAAATTTCTCTAAATTTCAATTACAAGTGAACTGTAAGCCATCAGTCGTCAAATATGTTTCGAAAGTTTTACGAAGCCTTCAAAATGCAATTGACTTGAGTAAAAAACACACGAGGCAGCGGGACACGGCCAAAGAACTCCATAACATCATGGAACGTGTGTAGTAATTCCGAGGCCTCTAAATGAAAAGAATACGCATCATGAACGAACAAAATATAATTTCATTCACAATGCAATGAAAATGAAACGTTTCACAAGCTTGTTTTATAGTCACAAGTAACTCTACTCCTCTACTCTACTCTCGATCATATTTTCGGTAATTTTATGATATCGTGATGCAGATGAAGCTTGTTTTTTCAACAAGCTTCCGGTTTTTAATTTTCATTTCCCGCTTGCATTTTCGATACCGTCTATGTTTTCATCATTTATTTCGCACGTGAGCTCACACACTCGAGCTTCACGTTCCATCAAGATTAATTATTCGGCGCGTAACGCGACGGAGCGGCGCCTTAATTGCCACATTGTCTAAAAATTCCGTAGGCTGAGTAACTTCTGAAAAGACCAGCTAATGGCGGTAACAATCTCCCTTGAATAGCAATTAAAACAGAAGGTCCGCGTGCAAACACTCGAGACAGGACGCTGGCGCTCCCTTAGCGAACTAGCAAAACATCATCCATATGCTAAAAACGGGGGCCAAATGAGTGCGTTTGGCCAGCTGTTTTTCAGAGGGCTTTGTTGCTCGGATCTGATGAAAGTGTTCCATGTTTTTCTCTCGCGCTCGCATTGTTACTCCGAACTCTTTTGTTTCTGGTGGAAGGTTTGCAGAACTCAGTCCTGCTTATGGAAGACTTCTCTCTTACTATTAAAACACTTTTGCTCGCGAAATGACGATGATGAAATCAGTGGGGCGGCTTGCGCTAGAACGAGCCTGGTATCAGTCATTGTTAGTGCTGCCTAAGTAACCTAAGGACTGCAAAGTTTCTTTTTCTCGAGTCCTACAATTGAACAGAAAGTGAAATAGTATCTTTTTCGTGCTGCAACGAGGCTTTTATGCCAAGCAATGCATGCTTCCAGCTTGGAGAGAAAGCTACTTCGATCTGTATTCTCTGGGTGTTGTGAAAGAAAGAAATATTGCCTGAAAAAAAGTGTAAAAAGAGAGCGGAATCTCCTCTTTCGTACGTTTCCGAGGGAAGGGATGCTCTTATAATTCACCACGTTGTTCATACATATACGATAACTCTGAATTATGTCGTGTACCGTAATGTGAAGTGCGATATGGAAATTCGTCTAAATTGCAATATGACTAAAAACTGCAAAAATTGGAAAGAATTTTGAGGCTCTTTACTTTATCGCAAACTTTGGACTTCCAGTGAATTGATTCAAGCTTATTCAATAAGTACATTTTCTCATGTTTTCATTTTTTACGTTAATATGGGTCGAACGAATAAAAATACTCGCATGGCAATCATTCACCCGCAACTTCATTGGATATATTATACTGGATTTTAATTCATAGGGAAGCGTCTGTCAAAAGCAACAAACCTGGTGCTATGTATAGGTAATAAAGCTGATCTTCCTGTGCTGTTCTTCTGCTGGGAAAAGATGCGTTACAAACGATGAAAAGGTGCTTTACAAACGACGAAAAGATGCTTTACAAACGATGAGCCCGTGTGTGTCTTGAAGTTGTTGAAACGATTGGTTCAGAGAGGCAGTGAACGTTCTGCTCGCCGGAAGTATAAATTGGACGCTCAGAAAGTTGATATAATTTTCGTAAAATATATAATTTTGCGAGTTGTTTCTCCGTTTCAATCCTCAGTACCGATTTTAAAATAATACCTCGAACTGTGCATCAGAGTTGATCATTTACACACACTGAGGGGGGAGGGGGGGTAGACACAAAATACAGCTTCTAGAAACTCGCGAAACTAACCCATGGATTTGAGGAGCGCGTGCGAAAGAATTCATCAGCGAATTCTGCGAACGCTGGAAGAAGCTCCCAACTTGGCCGGCGTGGACGATCTCGTTTTTCTTGGTTCTTAATCAAAGGCTGGCGTTATTCCTAATTCGTATTCTAAGTCGGCAATATTCGCTTTCGGACGGCGGCCCCGTAATCGACAATACATGTCAGCAGAGTGTGATCCGCCCGGGGGAACAAGCCTCCCAAAATTCACCCTGCATCTTTTCTTTCCAGACTTTTCTCCTTTGGCTCACACACACACACACACACACGAGTGGAGCTACGAACACTTTTCTGCTTGTCGTTGCAACTGTGCTACCTGTGGATGTAGTTTTGTGTGTTGCTGTTTTAATTCTTGTGGTTACATAGTTCTACTTGCTGTGAATGTCATTCTACATACTCGTTGCTCTTGTTTTACTTGCTTCTGCTCTAGATCTACTTGAGGTGGTTGAAGATCAGCTTGATATATTGCTACAGCTCGAATAACTGCAGTGTACGTACACTGTTCTACGAGTACATCTTCAATCCTAACCTTCAATTCTGGTGTGCTGGACATCCTTTCTAAACTTCACCAATCGATGATGAGAGTAGCCGAGCCCTTAAAGGGTAAAACCCTGATCTAGATCTCAATAGTTTTCATGAAAACTACGCATGTATAACTGCAAAGGGTTTTACCACGCTTTGGATTACATATTTTATAGTTTTAGCACCCGATGAACTGGAACAATTCTGCCAGGTTGAAAAATTAGAAAAGGAGTTTGGTCCAGATTCTTCAACACTTCGTTCCTTTTTTACTGCCTAGCATAACTTTACTGATAAAGTGTGGCTCTGTGCCATGATAATATTGTCACTTTTTAACTTCACCTTGAGATTCGTTACTCTGCTAGTCGTGATTATAATTTTATTCATTTCCATAATGCAATTTCACAGCAGTTCTTATTATTGCAGTATTTAATTTTCAATCCTTTCATGGAGATTATGGAAACATTATTTTACAAGAAAAGTAATTGAATAAAACAATTTCAATTTCTATCACCAGCGTCTTGCATTCACGCTGAAGCTGGAAAACGCACGACATTAGCACACTTTGTTCTGTGAAAAACAAAGCCTGGAACTTAAATTATCAGCAGGTAGATTTCATCCTTGGACGAAGTAGCCCTCGACTCCAATTGCAACACTGCAGTTTAAGCAAAAAAAAAATAATCTGGCTTCTTGGTGAGCGTTTTGCATTCGCTCGAGGTTCGTGTCCGCCAGTGCCGCGCTGCCCCACGAGTCCTCACACCCGCGGTGACGGTCCTCGACTTCGTACGTGGAGCTGAAGGAAAATTTTGAGAGGTGCGCCTGTGGTTGTTGTTTGGCGTCTAGCTGCCCGAGGCGACGCTGGCTTCACTGCAGTCGGAACTAATGGTGCAGTATACTGCGCTGAATCGAACCTGAACTGCACTCACTGCGCCGAGCTGCAGCGAACCATTGGAAATACTGCACCTATTTATAACTGGGAAACTTTCCCCGCTTCTTTGTGTGCGGTGCTGCGCTTCAAATTTGCACGTGCAGTAGGCCAGAAATTTTTCGTCGGTTTCACGTTTTCGTTCCTGACGTCTTCCAAAAATCAAGAAGAGTCGCGCTGTCTACCATATTCTTCAATTCAAGCACGACTTTGATTTTCCAATTTGTGTACGACCGACACTTCAGTTCACGTACGGCCGACACTTTAACTGTTGACAGAGTTGTTTAATTGTAAAGGTATTTATCACGAATATGACCGACTTTTTTAACGGGGTTCAAGCTAAAAGGTCCACCGTGACGGTGTCTCGTATACGTAACTTCATAGAGCGTCGTCAGCAAATAAAATAAAAGAATAAGGGCTCGGGTCAAAGTATCCAGCCAGGAAATACGGAGCGTTAAAATAGCTAAGCTGTATTAAAAAATGTTGGAATTATTCCCAAAAAGGAGGCGTCAAAGTTCTTTTTCTGCTTGTACAATGCTGCATCCATCGAATTTTCTTAGCCATAAGAGAAGGTAGATCTTTTCGAAATGACACCAATCGATTGTTATTTTTTTTCTCTTCGAGTTTGCATTCTCTTTGCTTTAAAAATTTTTTACGCATGCTCCTTGTGCCCCTCCCGCAATCCAAGCCCTGCAATAAAATTTGAAATAGTAAAAAATGGAACAATGCAATTTCGGACAGGAGCTCTACAAATTTCACTATAACTGTCATGAGTAAATGCTAGAACACCGAGGAAAATAGGTAATGAGCTCCTAAATTTTGCATAGCAGTATTGCATAAATACCTGATAGTCAAAATGCAAATTTTGGTAAAAAAATTATGAGTTTTATGACACTCGTTCCGTTACCCTCCGGTGTCATCACTATCCCAGAGATAACATATCACTATCCCAGGGATAACATATCACTATCGCAGAGATAACATATCACTATCCCAGAGAAAACATATCACTATCCCAGGGGTAACAAATACTCATCAATATTGTGGTACAGAATCGTATATAGCTAAGCGAATAACATTTAAAATTATAAGTACGAGTGCTAGTACGTGCACAAAAATTAAAGTCGAAATCCCTGCACAGTCGAAATTAAGCAGCTGGATTACCATCGAGAGCTGAAGTCAACTTTCTCCGGAAGATTATAAGCAAATAATTCCTGATGAGTAACTTCAGCGAGCGAGGAACAAAAAAACGTTGTCGGATTGGCAAATTTTTCCGACTGAAATGACATTTTTTATAGGCCATTCAGGGTCCAGTTTTGTTTTACATAACAAAAAAAAAGTATTGCCTCAAGAGCTACATGAATTAAAATGAAAGACATAGATTTCGTGAACAATTAGAATGGACATTCGTAACTATAGCTCCTTGCAACTATAGTGACACGTAACTATAACTACTTCGTAAGTAGAGCTACTTTTCTCTGTGAAAAATAGATTTTCTGAATGATAGTAATTTTCGGAGAAAAAATGAGTCGATCACGAATCAACTGGCCATTCTTTCTAGCAAGGAACAAATGCAACACAGAAGCTTTTATATTGCAGAAGTCCAGCGTCAAGCAAGGCAAGTCTTGCTCGCGGTGAGCCGTCTTAGAGAGAACGACCTCGACATCGTCGGAGAAGCAATCTTGTGGGATCACACAGACTCTGATTCCAGCAGTCCATAGGGTCAAGCCTGGAACGATGTCCAGGGCTTGGGATACTCGAGTGCATCATTAATTCCATGTCCACTGGAATTGGATGGTTCGGGAATCAGCTGACTGTTGCAAATTCCAAAGGATCTCCAAGTCGGTACTGCGTCCGCCCTGGAGATTCCAGCTCGGTTTCCATTGCGGCATTGCGGCCCGCACGTCGAGAGAGGGATTCTTGAGATCGGTTAACCGACCGCTTTGTGTGGCACCTATTGTTGGCACCACGTACAAATAAAAGAAAAAGTATTCGTAATGTCCAAGAATGAACTGGCAAACATTACGGTGATTTTTGCTGCTCCCGAAAGACCATGCATAATACCACCATTTATTTCGATTTCTTCTGGTTCCTTTCACGCTGATAGTTGGTCGTCTCATGCCTTATTACGATAGAAAAGATATACAAGCATAAAGCTAGTTTGACCACTCGCCCAATCTACAAGAAGGGCTGTTGCGTAGCGCCGGATTGTTTATTAAAATAAGAAAAAAAAATTTTCTTTTATTATTTCTCTCGTGCAAAAGAAATTTCACAAACATGCCAAGTTATGTAATTGCTAATCAGAGTACCATAAATTCAACTAATTTAAGTAAAGTTAAATTTAACTTTAATCGTTTGTGTAAGGCATACCAAAGAGCTTCCCGCTTCCGTAATGACAAGAACAGTACAACGAACGTACTCGTATTTAGTAACTCAGCTTGAAACCGTCGTCGAAACTGTGTTAATTATCAGGAAAAAGTGTTCACTTCGACTGACATCAAACCAGATATCCATTTATAAAAAAATTATTCGCATAAAAATGTAAAAAATCATGTTTAAGGATAATAAAACAATTACCTGGAATAGAAATAATGAAGCAATTAATATTCAGATATACATAAAATATATTAATAGATATATTAACAAAATGACAAATAAATACCTATTTAGTTTGCAGGGTATCAGGAATTAGATCATAGGTATTCACTTACCCCGAGAACATTCATTTTGATGTGACTGTGATTTTGCGATCCATGAGACAATGCATTGTTGAATTATTTTTATGCAGTATTGTAACAAAATACACTCACCATGATTACGATGACCCTTCGATTGAAATTTCTTTAGTATTATCGGCGAAATGACCGAATTCGACCAGCTTTTCATTATAATCGTTTGACACGTTGTCTTTTGAAGAGAACGCTTTACGTTGCATATCGTGGTCTCCCGTACGATTGAACGATTAATGTTGAATTTATCGTTTGTCGACTCGCCCGAGATCGCGCGTACTTATGTAATTGTTGATTCTCCCAAAGCACGTGTACCTTGTACACACTCCCGTGTAACGTAGAAAACACGAATAAATACGGGATAACCTGCAATGCGCGAGCTGCCCATATTTTCAGATAGGGGTTAACTGAGAGTTAGGCTATATTTTTTATACAGAGTTCATGTACCTCAGTGTCCAGAATTTCTACTCGTTTGCAGGCCTAAAATTTCCGACGACGATTTCCGACGTGCCATCACCTTCAGGAATGGTCAGCAAATCCAGGGCTTGAGTCTAGTCGTCAGTTGTGCATGTTTGTGTTGTCGTATGTTGGTGTTGTCGTATGTTGGTGTTGTCGTATGTTGGTGTTGTCACATGTTGGTGTTGGAGTCCTGTTTGTTAGAGTCATGATGTGCGTTGGTGTCGTCAGTTCAGGTCCTGACGTATGTGTTGATTCGACTAATTTAAAAGATTTAGTTAAAAACTTTAAACACATAAGGAGAGCTCTGTTAACTTTTGCACATGTCTCATCGAAACTTTTGAGAAAAAATACTTTATCTGCATCTTTTAAAGAAACCATGCAAATCTTTTTCAACTATAGAATTGACTGCACTGAATCCATTTCAGCACACAAACAAAAACAAAAATACAAAATCTTCTGACTTTTCAACCTTGATTTTATTCTCCTCAAGTCTAACACAAAATATAAAAGTAAAGGTAGTTTGATCAGTAACGAAAGAGCTACCGCGAGAGTGAGATAGAAAGACCCAAAAGCACATTTTAAGCACATCAAGCCTCCCGCACACGTGCAAAAAAAAACAAGTAACGGAAGTTTGAGAAGTTGCGAAGGAGGTACAGCGAGCGTGAGAGGGAGAGAGGGCCACAAGCCTCAGCTGACCACCGGCTCACAAGGCTCCATTTGTCTGAGGCTCAGGGGCTTCTGGACTCCTACACCGGCAGGATAAGTCCGGCTGACCGAGCTACCGCACATGAAAAATGAAGGCGGTGATGCGGCCGCGGCGCTGCGTCGCCGCCGTCCTCCTTGGGTCGTTGTTTGTCTTGCGCGCTGAGCCACAGATAATCTTTTGTCGATTTCTGTTGTGCAGCGTAAATGGTAAAGAACTCTCGCAATAGTTATACCTTGACTGAGTTAGCGATTGATAGCGTCCTTTAAGAAAGTGTAAGGGCTAAGGAAAGAAGTTGATGATTCTTGCAATGATGAACTGCACCTTGGAGCACTGTTCGTCTCGTGCGCTGAGCAGTGGATAATCTTGAGTCGCTTTCTGTCTTCCAGAGTGAATTGTGAAGAGCTTTCTCGGTAAGTTAATCTCTTGCTGAGTTAACGATTGATAACACAACGAGAGTGAATGTGCTACGGAAAGAAGCTATCGATGCACTCTATGGTTATTTGTTATTAACGTACCACAGTTTGGGTTATTGTTTGTCTCTTCAGCTGAATTGCAGACAATTTCGAGGTGATTTATGTTTTCCGTCGCATATTATGAAGAACTCGTGCCTTTAATTCGTTATGTGTTTTAAGTTGGGTGGTGTACTGATTGATAGCGTTCTTCAAAATAGTGTATGTGCTACTAAAAGAAGGCGTCGATTCATTTGACGTTCATTTGTATGGTGGAGTGCAGTAACGATCATATCTTGTTGGTGAGAGGGAAAAATTTTCTTCCGGTATAAACAAAAATTCATTTTGCTATCGGGTCCAACAACTCAACACTATTTTATTTTGTCATCATATTCACCTATGGCCACGGTTGGAATTACTTTGAGGGGACAGTGTTCAACTTTAACACTTCGGGCGTTGTTTAATTATATTTTGTGATTTGAATTAAACAGCTATTCTATAATACAAAGTCCTTGTTCATCTTAATTTTGTAAATGAACATCTGATGGAATTCGAGAACTCTGAAACGTTGCTTCAAGAAACTGGAGATGAACAAGGTCTCTACGTTTTAGAATCGTAATTAATTTTCCCGTAGTTTACTTCAGATTATTTCTTATTTTCAAATAATTTTGGCAAAAAGGCCACGTTTAGCATTGCACGAAAAATTAGCTGTAGCCTTATCTGTGTACGCAATAAGACTGCATTTAGCTTTTAAGAAACTGGACTGTAAGGTCTTTTCAGGCTAAGGGCTAAACAACGATCAAAATACCTAGGGAGTGATCGGAGACGCTGGTTCTTGAAGTACTTACAAGTAAAACCTTAGCGGGAATAAAAGTGACAACATAATTAGAACAACTCAAATTATACCACAAATTATGCACGGGTGACCTGGTGAGTTTGGTTATGACATATTGTGGGGAACCACGTACTGCAAAGGGAACCTCCCCCTGAGCTGACCTCCCTTCCTGGCTGTTTCGTTAACACAGGTGTTTTGAAACGCTCCTGCGACGTCGTTTTTTACGACTGTTCTCGACATAGCAGGTTCGCGAAAAATTACAATTTCTCGAGATGTTTAACTGTCGTTCACATCGAGGATATGAATATGAAGTCACTGAGATTCACATAAAGTATGAATAACCTATGCGTGCTGTCATCTTCCTTTTATTTTTGTAACGGTGGCTTGATCAATAGGTGGTCCTTTGCACTCAACTTTACATCACATGTGTTGCAAATCCCAGGAGTTCACACACATACTTGCACAGGTTTGAACGGGAGACCTCATCAGCATAAAGAAAATCAATATTTTGACTTTTTCATTTTGTTTGGTAGACTCGCTCTGCAACAAAAATCTCAAGTTAAGTGTTCATGATAAATCATTTTATCATAATAACCGTATGAGATTTTACTAACAGACGTATACAACCATTTGAATTTGTCTTCTACTATTAGGTTGCGTACGATTGTACTTAATTTTCAAAATACCAAAGCGGTGTATGAACGAAACCCATCGACACTTTTTTCAGGGGAAGTTTTTCATATTTTTCATCAATTTCGTCGATGCTGAAGGGATAACTTAATAATTCGCAACTTAAGACACGATTTCTTCTCGACTTCAGAATCCAAGGCGCATGCAGCTCAGCCTCCATGTGGATAAACTTATAAACTTATGGTTACAGTTTAATTTTGAGGAATTAAAGCAAACCATAATTACTTTCCGAGAGATCTCAAAATCGTTCGTGGAAACATCGTAACCAACTCGTAGTAAATGCAGAAAAATATCCCACAAAAGAGCTGTGTTTACCATCATGACGGACTTGCCCGTTCCTTCCTACACAACCAAGAGGAATTTGTTGCTAACACAGACTTCAAGTGCGAAGGAAGATGAAAGCTTTCATAACGAAGCAGCACGACAGCTCTGCCGGTCGTGCACCTTGCTGAATGCTTGTCACTTGAGACATCAGAGCAAAAGTTCTTAAGTCGATAAACCCGTCATTGTGTCTCAATAAACTCAATTGTAGCCTTAAATCAATGCGACTGATTTCAAGTACGTTGTTCCCCAATGGTAGGATGTTTTCAGATATGTACGAGAAATGCGGGAAATTGTGCATTCGAATTTGCCGCGCGTTATTTTGTTAGATTGAAAACGTATCGGGTATAAATACCGGGGGATTATGGGTAAACAGGTGTCATGAATGTACCTATCGTTGAAATGACGCCAGAATGATTGCCTTGGAGAGTCCCGGATGTATTCAAGTTTTTAATGAAGTGTCCATAGTTTTAGTTCATTGCGTGTTAAAACATTCGAACTGTTACCAACAACTTTGATACAACTACTGTTGGTCTAACTATATAAGAAATGTATCCACGGCCGGACAATGCACGGACATACCACAACTGTTTGTACCCTTGCTATAAATGTGATGTTAATACCAATAATGTCACGGCTTGGAATATTCATCAGGCACCGCAGTGCAAGGTGCTTATTTCGAAATTTGACAAATATTACAAAAATTCTAAGCAGTTTATACACATTTATTGTTGTCTTAAAAGTAAATACACTGCTTTGTTGACTGAAAACAACATTTATTAGAAAGTAACCAATGTTACAGATATTTATGACTTCTCTAGCTTGAAGAAATTAATCAAATGAAACAAAAAATAGAATTCAAAGAGCCAACAGTGAAACACTCATATTCTCCAAAAAGTGAAACAGCCTTTTCATGCAGGCTGGGAAGCCCTGCGTTGTGAATCCCAATGATGACGGAAGCTTCGCTAGCATCATTCTCTTGGCAGGAGTGTGTTGACTGAGCCGAAGACTCTTCAGCCTTCAGTTCAGGAGCTTTTGTTGGGGCGTGACGGAAAAGACATGCTTACAAACAGTGTATAAACCGAGCCCTTCTCCAGACAGCTCAATCCTACCTCTTGAGCCGCGGTCTCCGTCTCCGACCCATGCCATGCCTGATGTTTGGCTCAACTCGAAAGAAAGTAGTTGTGTAGATTGGATGTTGCTCTCCATTTTCATCCTCTGTTCGAAATGTCTTGGTAGTATCCTTCTCCGCGTGGAAGGTTGTGATAATTGCAGATTAGCAGCATAATGCTAGTAGATAAGTAATTCTAATTAAAATACCCTTTCATGGAGAATTCTCAAGTCTTGCGTTATCAATAGCTTACTTCTACAAGAAATCTCGTTCCCTGTTTAACCATTGAATAAAATTTATCGCGCTAATGAATATTAACTAACATGCGAATCACTGACAAAATTTGATAAATTTGTGGCGAAGTAATCGTCAAATTCTAAGAGAAATTCAAGCCTCGCAACGAACGAATTCTGCCTAAGAGTTGCAGTACTTGACGAGCAGAATACGTGTGCAAGCCAATGCAAGTGTTCACCGAATCTGCATATCCGACTCCAAATTTTCGCTGCGCCATTGGTAAATTTATGAAACATTTGAGAAAAACACTTAGGTTGCTGAAAATGTGGATAATTGTAGATGTTTCAGGGAAAAAGTAAAACTGGGATGGTAAAATTAACGCACAGGCTTTCGAGGGCTTCAGTCGCCCGAGCTCGAGGTGGAAT
This sequence comes from Orchestia grillus, assembly GCA_014899125.1. NCBI lineage: Eukaryota > Metazoa > Arthropoda > Malacostraca > Amphipoda > Talitridae > Orchestia > Orchestia grillus. The sequence goes on from VOMN01018655.1 coordinate 12,807, forward strand.
TCTCCTCCACTTGAGATGCCCTTAATTCTTTCCCGGAAGGTGACGGCTTTCCTTCAATGTGTCCTTAAAGTCTCGAGTTCTGAGCTTAATTTTAAGAGACGGGCCGTGACTCTCGAGCAAATGTTGGTGTCATTCTTGCATTAAAACTTGTTTGGAAAAGAGTTCAAATTGTATTTATTGGATTAAGTATTTTCAGATTAGGAATTTCAGGTTCTATGTTTATACAGGATATATGTCTTTACTTGTATGCCATACATACAAAATTTTGGAATATGTACATATTTTGACTCTCGAGCAAATGTTTGCGTCATTCTTGCATTAAAACTTGTTTGGAAAAGATTTCAAATTGTATTTATAGGATTAAGTATTTTCAGATTACGAATTTCAGGTTTTTTGTTTATACAGTATATATGTCTTTACTTGTATGCCATACATACAAAATTTCGGAATATATATTTTAAAACGCGGACTATGACTGTCCAGCAAATGTTTGTGTTGTCATTTCTAAACTCGTCAGGAAAAGTGTTCAGATTACACGCGTTCTGAGAATTTTTACGTGCGTTGCATTTCTGTGCGCAGTCGAAAAGATCGACTGTGAAATTATAAGCTCGAAGTGCAAGAAAATGCGTGTCTGAAATTCCTCGCGATATCGTAATTATACGTATAATATGTATAAATATATTATAAATTCCGGCATATATTTATATATATATATAGGGTGCTGAACATAGCAACATGAAGTTAAATTTGATCGCCAAGCCAAGCAATGCAATGAAAGTTATTATTTTGGATAATTTTAATTAAGTCTAAAAAAATTATTTTTTGTATTTTCCTCGTTATAACTAAAATTTCATTAGCGTAACTGTGCATGAAATGATATGAAATACCTTATAAATAATTTTTTTAACACTATAGGCTGTATTCCGTTATTGCCGGACGCAAGACTCTTGCTTACCAAGTCTTTTCACTTGAACAATGGAACCTGACGTAAGCTGATGCAATATACATTATGGCTATTTTGGAACAAATTCAAAACCGGATCATTACTTTTCGCAAGTTCACAGATACAAAATTCACAACTGAACTGACGACGATCGAAGCCGTCGACCTTAGGGACTCGGATGCGGGGAAGTTACGTTTGGAGGTTCAGTTCACTTGAGCTGTTATCATTGACGTACCCTAGGAATGTATGTAAAGGTGAAATTTTGTACTTTAAATATACGTGGAAAAACAAAGTTGCACCGTGAAAGGAAAGGTGAAATTCTTTACCTCAAATACAGACGCAAATGCTGGAATAAATTTTTTCCAAATGTTTCATATCAATGAAGATCTTAATTTTTTCAATATTTGAGGTGCAATTTTGTTGATTTTACTTGATTTTACCCGGACAGTAGAATTAGGATGTCGGCCGCTATCTTCAAGAAGTTCAAACTGGTCTCTAAATGAAATTCAGTCTCATTCAACGAAATCAAATCAAATTCATCAAAAAATGACTCTAAATTTCAATTACCCGGAAAAAAGCAAGTGCGTCGTTATCAACTATGAAAAAGATTTTATTTTTATATAGAAGAATTCGTAGAATAAATGTAAGAATCCTACGACCGGAGGTCATGTCAAAACTAAAGTAAGATATGTAAATATAAAGGCAGTTGAAGATATATTGATTCGTTACGTCACAGATAGGTTGTACTACCCCGCTTCAATAGATCCAGGGCAGAGGTAGCTGTTAAAAATTCCTTGCGCACTTTGATGAAAATTTTTCCAATAGTTATAAACATGATGCGTTTGTTAGTGGGTTACAAATTGGGCACATTTTTTAACTATCCTGCTTTGGGAAACAAATATCTTTAATTTCATTTGTACATTCACACCTTAATTAAAATTAAAACAAACAGGCTCAAGCATTGATCAGTTAAGCAGCTTGGTAAAGCTTCTGTGAATCTAATTAGCTAATTGATATAAATGTTTTTGCAAGTAATTATGTAGAACTGAATCGGTATTATATTTAAATAACGTTCATTCTAATTCATTTTCGTCAACTGTTGAATTCCGTATATGAGATCATAATTCTATTTGACGAATTAATAGTTATTAGTTACTAGCAGAGTTTTAAACATATTTGGTTTCTAAATCGTTTATTCGAAATTTTCAACAAGCCAACAGGTAATCGCGTGTTAATTGCATAAGTCGGCCTACATATCAGGTCAAAAGAAAGTACTTGGCGCTACGACGGCTAAAATTAACTCCACATTCACTATAAAATCCCCTTACATACATATACTCACAAACCCTTATTAAAAATTTCAACAGAGTTCTCGATTCAACAGACTCTTCAACAACAAAAATTCAGCAGACTCCTTTCTATTCGGTATCCTAGTTCTTGTGAACTTTTTACGGGCTCCCTGAATTTGTAAACTTCCGTATCTTTTATACGAGCCAGATGATCGCGCGCCGCTCCGTCATCAGGTCCCTAATCAATCGGGCTCGAGATTTGGGACGACCCGCGCTCGCGCTTCAAGTCGTGGGATCGACAAACACCGTCACGTGTGCGATAGCTCGTGCGTTATCGCTGGGGACTTATTAATCCTATATTATGGCCCCTCTCTCCCTGTCCCACCGACAGATGAATAGCCGATAACGACACTTTCTTGTCGTGATCAATCCGACGATACGATATCAATAACGCAGAGGGCATACCCAGTCTTATCAAAAATTCTGAATTAGGAGAACAGTGCCCCGAGTTCTTCAGCTGTCGCAGGGAACACTGATCGTGTATTCGTGAAAGGGTGATCACAACGAGGTTTTTTCCAGAGTTGTTGGTTGTATTTTTTACCTTATTTAATTTTTCTACGGCCATTAAACTGTTTACTGCACACGCTTGTACTTAATCATCCACATATTACTTCTGTATGACGAGTGATAGTTGAGGCGATTTTTTACTGAACATTAATCACGCGGTTTGCATTTCAATCGGACGTGTTAATCCCTCGTCTAGAGTTGCAACTTCAAATTTCCTTGCACTACACAAAGGTGAAAAAATTAACAGAACTCCTTCGCTATTCGTCCACCGTGCCGGAACCGAACACAGGAGCTTGCGTTGCCTCCCCATAGCGCTCACCAGGGCCGCTGGGTGATAATCAGTTAATTGGAAGACAGAGCCGCTATGGAACTCAGGTGCAGTGAACTGCTGTTGCAAAACTGAACTCCAAATCGGGAAGTCGCATAGTATTTATCATGGAATCAAAAGTCTAATGGTTTTATAAAATATTCAATGATCATCAATGACATCAATGACATCAATGGTAGGTACGACTGACAACAAATAGCGTGTGTACTTCTACGTGAGCTTAGATTGTATGTAGTTTGCTAGAGTGCGCACCTTGCCAATTCTACGGGCGAGTTCGGTCATCGAGCACTAAAAAAATAAAATTTTCTTACAAATCCAGATAATCTGAAGCTCAATGCAAAATTAATACAACAAACTGGATATGATATTTTCCTGTGAGTCAATTTCTTCCAAGTACATACACACACAGAAGCGCCAGCGGTACACAGCTTAAAATACTTTTGGTTGTGACGCTATTGTGTCAAAGACTCATTTTCAATTAGCGGTCCAATACTTATTTTACGTTCAAGAGCAAGATATATGCATAGATTTATTTTTAAAATATTACGAATGACTTGGCTTTTTTCTTCGGAGAGGGGCTGCAGGATCGATGTGTTGGGCATGCCATTTATTAGTATACACAAGGATCAACGTCACAAAAGAAGGCTTATCAGTGAGGGCGCGGACTGTTCTTTCGTCCCTCGACGTGTCTTTGACACCACGGTGTGAGTGCGTGCAGGGGCCAGTTCCAGACGCGTTGGCTTGAATTAACTCTCAACAATAGTTGCGCAAGTTAACTTTCAAGTCATTGTTGGCCTGACTAACCGATCAGTGAAATTAAATTGCGCTAAACTTTCACGTGAAATTCAACATGGGATCCCAGATCCACATCGACTGCAATGGCCTTCTCTGGAGTCGCTAAAAACAGAACAATGGTTGACTGCACGTGAGAAAACAGCGACACTTGTAATTGAATAGTAAGAAAAATGTGGCTTTGATCGATGCTGAATAAATCTTTAAAAATCTGAATAAAAGCAAAGTTGATGGTCACTTTCCAATATGGTAAAAGATGCAACTGGACAAAGTGCACGCGTATACAGGACGTTGGAGTTCGACTAGCGAAGACGATTAAAACGTTGAGTTCGTCACTGAATCCACTCCATTAACAAAGTTGTGGAGACTTGTTAATGGTCATGCGGAAGAATGTTTATTTGATCAAGGCGAGCATCGCGAATGTTTTAGTCTTCTCATGCGATAGGTGGTTCGGAACACATGCACGTGTCGTTGAATTTCGAACTCAAATGATGTGTATGTTCAATATCGTAACGAAACAGAAGACTTTTACCCTACCATACTTGAATAGTTTCATACCGTCCCATACTTGTGTAGTATCACACCGTATCATACTTGTAAAGTATCATACCGTACCATACTTGTATAGTATTGTACCGTATCATACCGTATCATTCCTGTACTTAGACTCAGAATACGATGGATTAGAATCATGCAGTATCATACCGTATCATACCGTATCATTCCTGTACTTAGACTCAGAATACGATATATTAGAATCATGCAGTATCATACCGTATCATACCGTATCACACCGTATCGTACCATATCATTCTCATACTATTAGCTATAAGAATTAGGTATATATTATTCACAGATAATTTCAGTTTTACGATCTATAATTCGATACGTAATTCAAACCTATTTAACAAGTTTTAATCAATCGTATATGTACCATTATTTTCAATAATCCTTTCCTATTTGCCAATTAACTCTTTAATGCCATCCGAAAAAAATGAAGACTGTTTAGATTCAAAAACGCTTTGGATGTACTCTTTCACTTTATTGTCTTCAGTAAACTATTTGTCTTGAAGAGCATTCTGTAAAGACCTAAAGACATGAAAATCAGTCGGGTTGAGGTCAGGAGGATATGGAGGACGGGGTAGCACAGACCAGCCGAGTTGCAAATTTTTTTCTTGTGTCACTTTTGCAGCATGTGGTCTTGCGTTGTCATGACGGAGGATGACCGTTTTCCTGTTGACAAGTGCTGGACGTTTATCTCTCAAATTTGCATACATACGCTGCAATTACTGAACATACAAGTTTGTTTTTAGTGTTTGGTTGTGACCCAAAAAGTCATGGATAATACCACGGTTATCCCACCAAACACACAATAGAACTTTTCTTCCATTGATCTTAGGTTTTGGGGTGGGTTATGGAGATTTATCGTTATCAACATATTACCTTTTGGAGTGAATATTGTCATAGGTGATCCATTTTTCATCACCTGTTATGATACGATCAATAAAGGGCTCATTTCGCTGCCTGGAAAGATGACTCGTTACGATGGAAAAACGATTTACCTTATTTTTTTCACTTAAGGAACCCAGACGCCCAATTTGCTAACCTTACCCGTGTTTTTTAAGTGGCGGCATATGGTTGGCTGTGAGGTATTGAGTTATTGCTCTAATTCACGAGTGCTTAGACGCAAATCATTCTCCACTAGGCATCATAAAGCATCTTCATCGTTGCCCGATGAGCGCCCAGGCCTTGACTTATCGTCCAAATTCAAAGAGCCAAAGCAAAATTTTGTAAACCAATCTCTTACTTGTCTATCTTTTATGACATCCTGGCCATAAATGCTGTATATTTTCCTCGCTGTCTCGGCTGCACCATTTTCCTGTTTAAACTCCCGCAATATCCCATGTCGAATATGTAACTTTAGGTCTTCCATTTCAATGGTAATTTTCTTATAATTTTACTGCAATGAAAGAGATAAAATGGCTTCTGAAAAAATAGAAAGAAAATTTTTAATTAAATTTAGACAAATAAACCAATATATGAGCGTTTGAAAATGGACAAAAATCACTTTTAACTTACATGAAAAAAATGAACATCATTTATGAATCGACCTGATATATCACACCGTATCTTACTTGTACTGTATCATACCCTGTCATACTTGAACAGTTGTATAAACCCGTATCATACATGTTCCTTATCATGCAAAGCAATGGTGCAAGTCTTGTCATGTTCGACGTGGGTTGTAGACGAGAAACATATTTAAAAATTTAACTGAATGCTTCTCACCTCTGACCGAACTAGAGCGAAAGCCAAAATATCGCCATGCTTTGGAGTCTGCATCAGTGGACCTTTAAACCATTGACTTACTTTCATATCCAAACTTTGAGAGTGTCCTTTAGCATAAATAGTGCACGGAAAATTTTTCTTGAAGAATTTCAACGATGGCCTCATGGTCCAGTAATATTTCTTATAGACTGTGATGTTTTTCACTTTCAGTCGGTCAAGTTTTAACTATTTTTTTCTGCCGAAATTTTTGAAGAATTTCAACATTACCCGAATATTGCTTTCGTTAACGGAACATCTGTACATTAGGCTATCAGTAATTAAAAAGATGATATGAGTTATTCTCGAAGTCATCGAAAGATTCATTTTCAAAGTGAAATAGTAGAATATGTTGAACGTTTGAATTTTTGCAATCTTCTACGTAAAAATTACATTTTATTTTTAAAAAATGTCACAGAACATAGTTTTTCTCAATGTAATATAATATGCACTCATGCCACCTACAGGATGTGATGGGATATTCGGCGGGGACGCAAAGGATGGGAAAATGAGCCTGGTGTTTCATGTTCGTAAGTGAGAAAGGATGTGAAAATTAGCTTGGAGTTTCATGTTCGTGAGTGAGAAACATGAGTAAAACCAGCTACAGGGCAAAGTCTACCGTGGCAGAATATGCATCAGTCTTCAATGAAAAAGTTTCTGGCATCTGAGGCGAGGTTATAAAAAGTTTCAGGAGGTCATAGCAAGTCATGGTACGTTTTGAATGACTACAGGAGGTCATGGTTGGTTATGGAAGGTTATACGTGTATAGGATGCTGGAGCAGGTTATAAGGGCAGTAATTCCATAGTCTAAAGGATAAATGGAAAAACGTGTTCTTGTTCGTCTTTCTACGGGCCTCGAAATGACTTGCTGTATGAATTTAGATTTGGAAAGCTTGAGATATTGAAAAAATTCCCTCTGAAATAAGCATAAAAAGTTTCATCATGCTCTTCATGCTAAATGTTTGTTGGTGCCAAAATTACTGAAAGAAACAAAACCATTCAATTCCGTTAAATGTTACTGAATATCTTTTTATCAGTATTGTAGAGATTACGAATTATCGACGATTCTTAATGCAATTGCTCTCGACGTACTCTAGGCATGACTTGCATTATAAAAGTCATAACGAAAAAGGCTAGAACATTCTTTGGTCATACATTCTGTACACAGAATTCTGTGAACAGAATTATTGCAGAACTTCCACCTGTCTGCTGACAAACTTTGGTTCTAGCTGAGCCCAACTTCTTTAGAACCATTGAGGAGAACTCTACTGATGGTTACAACTCACTATAACGAATGAAAACCATTGCGTATTCGAATTAATCACAGCATCACGGCAGCTTTTAAACTAGCTAAAACCCTGGAAAATTCAAACACTCCAAATGAACAAAAATGCGTTTAAATGACTGACAACATCACGGCACTTTGAAAAAACGAAAATTAAGACAAATTAAACACCATTGTTTGGAAAATAAAAACGGAAGCCGCGTGGGGTCATCTAGACGCGTAGACGGAACCTTTTTTGTTGCTTATCTGCGTGATGAATTCGATGTCAGGCCGGGAGTGTTTGCTCAATGATTATTTCTAACCTGTCTTTCTATTAGTCATCCAGCCTCGAGAGTGATTGATTGCCATCGATTGGTCAGCTCTGTGCATGAAAACTTTTCAATAACCAGCTGCACTCACTCACTTGTATATATACTCACATACAATGCGTTAAGGGTGCACCTTTGTTCTACGATGATGAGCTTGCCTTTTGGCTTCTCAAACTTGGGCAGAAATTAATATTTTCTTCTCGGGTGCTCTCACCAAGTTGCAGTGCTCATGATGTGCGCTCACCAAGATGCAGTGCTCATGATGTGCGCTCACCAAGATGCAGTGCTCATGATGTGTACTCATGTATTGTACAGACGGTGAGGCCGTGGTCATGATCCATTTCATGGACAGCTCGTGGGGTAAAGTGTGCTAGTAGGAAATGGAGCACGCGTTGTATTCAGTATTTAACCACTACGCGTATCAGTGTTAAAATGGTATCCTGTCCTAAATTTTGTACAGAAAGCATGAGAACAAGACGGTAACGTGGGTTGGAGTATAAGTCTCAAAGTATGTGAAGTGAAATATTAAAATCATGGAGCAGGTATGTATTTAAAAATACAATCAGGTTTTTCTCCTCCGCTGTATATGATCGTAAAATCACCACAATAGAGCAAAGTCTACTGTGGTTTACAGTAACTCTGACATGAAATAATGGTATTTTCAGTATCACTGATACGGACTGCCTTCTCTGACGGTTTCGCTATTAGTTAAGGCATACAGGCCCAGGAATTTTCTCCTATCTAAATCCTTAAGAGCGTGACAGAAAGACTGACGGACTAACTAACCAAACAATACTGGACTATTATTATACAGCGGGATGATTGTATCGTGCACTTCACTTTAGCGTACAGTGTAACACTACTGTACTCAGAGAAAATGAGTCTACTTAGTGAAACAAGCGTAACAAGACTGTATCATGCATCACACTAGTTTCATGTAACATGATTCCGTCAAGCGTACCATGCATCTTGATTGCCTCAAACGTTCGCATTTCTGCCACGCTTCGGGTTCCCAGAACAGCAGAAGATCTCTCTGCGCTGAGGGAAAAACAGTCATCGGAATAAAATTCCCGCCAAACATATGCCAAGAAATTCTACGCTTCAATACCCCTGTATCACGACCCCTCATCCCCGAGCATCCCCCCGATGTAGCGGGAGGAGGGGGGGGGTACTTGCAGTAGAGGGGGACGGGCTTCTCACGCTAATCTAACCTGAGCAAACATCCTTATAATCCAATGAGCAAAAGACCATCGCAGAGCGGCGGCGTCTGTACGTGGGAGCGCTGGAGAGTCACCGGTTCCCAAACACTTGAGATACGGACAAATGAAGACCGCACAGCGTTGCCACTGCACTGAACAAATGAGATAAAGCCGCTGAATATATCGAGTACACAGAGACCTCACAAAATTGGGCCTTCGTTCGATCACGCTCTGCCCTCAGGCCTTTGGACAATCAGCTGCTTCACTTCTCCCGCTACGTGTGAACTTCTTGACGGTGTGTTGTGGTTAAAGGGTGTCCCCAGCGGTCGGGAAATGCTAATGTAAATGCTGTTTTTTCAATTTCTCGTTGCACGAACGGATTGGGTTTTTGAGACTCGCAAGATTTCGTCACCGCTCGAAAATTTTAGAGAAAATGATGTTTAGCGATTCGTTTTTGTCTCACTGTTTGTAGTTTCAAGGTTCTAAATCCCGCCGCTGTTCTTTACATCAAAAATAATTTAAGAATATGATACGTGCGTACTTATGTTCTTGGAATCTCAATTCTCCCTGATTTATTATTTTCTTTAATTACGATCAATTTAAAACTTATACGTTCACGCTCATTGCAATGTAGACAACCGACATAAAATTAAATAGTGACGTCAGAATGCAGTCATCAATTTAAAACAGAGAAATCTTCTGAGCGTCTATGTCGTCGGATAATCACTGAGATACTTCAGCGTTCATCACTCGTAGAAAATATTACGGAGCCGTAGAAATTTTTATCGCCGTTTTAGATGCCCTGCCCGAGGCATTCGATTTTATTTCATAATGATTTCCCTTCTAAAAAGAAAAAAATTACTTAACCCTGCCTAAGTAATTATACAAGCATCAATGTTTTATGAAGATCAAACATACTCCTAAAAATGTCCACCAGGACCATCACCTAAAGCCTTGTTACTCATTTCCACACGTATCGTAGATAGGATACTGAATTTTCCACACGTATCGTAGATAGGATACTGAATTTTCCAGACGTATCGTAGATAGGATACTGAATGCTTCAGACGTATCGATGATATGATACTGAATGCTCCAGATGTGTCAATGATATGATACTGAATGCTCCAGACGTGTCGATGATATGATACTGAATGTTCCAGACGTATCGATGATAGGATACTGAATTTTCCAGACGTATCGTAGATAGGATACTGAATTTTCCAGACGTGTCGATGATAGGATACTGAATGTTCCAGACATGTGGATGATAGGATACTGAATGTTCCAGACGTGTGGATGATAGGATACTGAATGCTCCAGACGTATCGTAGGTAAGATACTGAATTTTACCGACGTATCGTAGATAGGATACTGAATGCTCCAGACGTATCGATGATAGGATACTGAATATCGAATCGTAAATGAATGCAACTTGATGAAAATTAAACCTTCTAGAACCAAACGCAAAAATGATTTCTTTTCATCATACGAAAAGTCATCCCATTATAGCCGAATGCAACGCGACTTCCTCTCCCGGAAAGGCATGCGTTATTCAGCAGAAGTCATAGCGATCAACTGAGCCAATACAAACACAGGACTAGCCGCTCCCCCGCCTGTGTATCTGTGAAGTGTTGTCGCAGTGAGCACCGTTTTGCCGCCGCGTGCAATAACGCGGCAGCTTTTGTGAACCTCAGATAAGCCGGCAGACGCGCACGTGACGGCCTGCCAATATACGGAGATCACGTAGGCCCACGTGTTGTGCACACATGGCTCCGTAGAGACGAGTCAGTGACGTGCTAACACAAGCTTGAATGGAGTGTGTGGCGTTGTGTTGAATGGAGTGTGGAATGTGAGGCGTTGTGTTGAATGGAGTGTGTGGAGCGTATTGCATTATGTTAAATGGAGTGGGGAGTGTGTGGCATTATGTTGAACAGGGTATGGAGTGTGTGGCATTATGGTGAATGGAGTGTAGAGTGTGTGGCATATGTTGAACGGAGTGTGGAGTGTGTGGCATTATGTTAAACAGAGTGTGGTGCGTGTGATACCATTTTGAGTGGTGTGGCATATTGTATAACTGTGTGAGATAAAGCAGAGCGGTGTGTGGAGAGTAGGGAGTAATGTTGCACATTGTACTAAGTATGCAACATAATGTTCAACGGTTGATGAAGAGAGTGATAAAATATCGAAGAACACATGAAATGTGTGAAGACATATTTCAGATCGTATGGAGACTGTGACTCAACGTTCAAGAAAGTACAAAGCGCGTGATGAAATTTTGAACAGCGTGTGAAACTTGCTACATAGTTTTGAACAACGAAACGATTGTTCCAGTCTTTCTTTTCTGCTTTCCCATTGATGTATTTATTTGATAAAAAATTGAGAGTCTAATATTTTACATAATGATAGACATTCCTGCGCAAAAATTAAACTGGAAGTCTGGCACTTCAAGGATGACAAACTAGACTAGGTAAGTAAACTATTAACGAGGGGGACTTTGCAGAGTAGATCACTCAGGACGTGCCGGGAGATAACCCCTGCCGAGACGGCTACGTGAAAACAGCCCACGCTCGACGTGAATTACCTCAGATCAAGACGAGGGGTTGTGCTCTTTTTCGGACTCCAAGACTTGGAGCCAGATCAATTTCCTGACTTTCGCTGTATACAGTTTTCCTGTCAAGATTTTTCCTGTATCCAGAAATGAAGAAGAAAGGGAGGGAAGAATGTTTCACTGATCTTGGTATACTTATAATCACCTTTTGCGGGCTGTTATTTCCTCTTATTTCTCATTTCTCCTTTCGTTATTTCTTGAGCTGATTGCACCTGTATGTGCTGGAAATGTATGCGGAACACATACGTACGTGTAAGGTGGTAGGCTGCTGAGAGATGCACCCACTGAAGAATCAAGTACGGAAGTATGGATTCAAAACTGCGAGGAAATGTCTTATTAGATTAGATTGATGGACGCGTTGGGTAGATCGATGTGAATTAAATAATAATGATTTGAAGATTACGACATAAATGCAAAAAATTATATTGAGTTCATGGCGAAAGGGTAACTGAAAAATCAAAGCTTGTACATGAAACTTGTGAGAATAAACTTAGGTTTAAGGAGCCAGGGCTCTAATACGTTTGCCTGTTGAGGTTGATTGACGTCGGCCTGAAGAATGTTTTACAGAGAACTTTAAGATTTTAAATGTTAAATATCATAATGCAAACAAGAAAATTAAATTTTTCCAGTGATGAGCCTTACAAATAGAGATAAATAACAGACTAATGCTGTAAAAATAGGTTCCCTTTTCGAGCTGACTCTCCTGACTCCAAAGTCAAAAATGACATCAAATTTAAGTAATATTTGCCTCGCAATTCTGGGTCACTCAGTCACGGTTCTGACAATTATCTCCATAGATTGAAATTATAGTACAAGTACTTTGGAGCCAAGCCTCATGTGATCATTGAAAATAAAAAAAGAGCTCTAAAATCGGATGACTTTTTAGGTACTCCTTCAAGGTCTTTCGTTGCACTGATCCATACATATGAAAAACAACAATAATTTAATAATAGTAATCACTGTCTTTGAAAGAGCACAATTAACTGTACAAAGACATACGACGTCTAACCACTGAAGGCTCGGGAATCGTAGGAGCTGATCAAGTGCTACACTCTCAAGGGTCTGAGAAGTGCATAAAAACTAAGCCTTATTGGTCAATGCAAGTGGAACCTACTTCATTGTGAACTGTTATTTTACTATTTCATCCTAGACTAGCTAGTTTTCACTGAACTGACTAAGCCTTTTTGAATCATGCCCAGATTTGCTCTTAAACGCTAATGATTAGCAGATGCTTATGAGAGTAGGGACGCCAAGAAAATCGGTAAGCATGCAGAACAGGATATATATATATATATATATATATATATATATATATATTGCGTGCATGAAACTGTAGCTAGAATACGCACTCCTGATTTGTTTTCGGGAATTCAAGACAGAGTTTTGCCAGCCAAAAGACGAACACCCGTGTTGGCAGACACAACACGGGCTTCTGACGGACTGTGACGGAGCTTCAAACACGTCCCGGACTGCGGACTGTGCCGGGACGTCCCGGACTGTGCAAACACGTCCCGGATGCTGCGACGTGCGTTGTGAGCTGACTTCAATGTCAGCGCCTCCATGCTTGGGACGGACGAGCTGATTGTGTTGGACTGACACTTGTAAGATTCATTCAGGTTCGAAATGTGAGTGAAGGTGCGCCACATGATTCACTGTAGCTTGAAATGTAGGATTCATATATCATGCCACATGATTCACTGTGGCTTGATATGTAGGATTCATATATCATGCCACATGATTCACTGTGGCTTGATATGTAGGATCCATGCATCATGCAACATGATTCACTGTGGCTTGATATGTAGGATTCATACATCATGCCACATGATTCAGTGTGGCTTGATATGTAGGATTCATACATCATGCAACATAATTCACTGTGGCTTGATATGAAAAATTCATACATCATGCTACATGATTCACTGTTGCTTGATATGTAGGATTCATACAATTCACAGGAGTTTTTAAGAAGTTTTCAGTAAATTCAGTGACTTAAGTGTTAGCTCCTCAGTGTTAGAGATTAGCTGTTAATATTTGTTAAAAGATTCGGTCAGGAAGAAAGTATGTACGTCACAAGATTCACAAAATTCTCAAGGTTCAGTGACTTCAGTGATTTCAGAGTAACCCTTTCAGGGACCTTGGCACAACCCAAGCTTACAAAAAACTGTATTTGAATAAAACCTAATTTCAAACATTTCAGCCACTGTCCACCTTCAGTAAAAAATGTAAAATCTCAGAAAAACGTGGAAAAGGGAACAGTAAAAATTTACGGTTCCTTACTCAGATTTTCTTTTTTCACTACAGATAGCCAGTGACTTAAATTGAAATTAGGTTTTATTTAAATACATTTTTTATGATGAACATGGCTTGTCCTGCTTATTTATTTATAATGAGATTGCTTCGGCTTCAAAATGATTTTCATAGTTTCATGAGATGTCGTACGGTGTGCAAGCACTATATATATATATATATATATATATAAGTTGTATGAAGCTGGAGGGGAACTTGACTGGAGCGGAGCTTCAGGGTCTGTCGTGATCCAAATATTGTTGAAGCCATTTTTGAATTTCCATGAGTTCATAATCCTTTTACGAACTCATGCAAGTATTGTTTAAGAAAACATATTCCTTTAAAATTGGCAGTTCAGTTGAGTGACAGCATGACCTTCTCAGTCAATCTCCATTCATTACACTGACGAGAAAATTGGAAGAGCGTTCAGAAAATTTGAATTCTTTTACACGCTTTCGGAATTTTTAAATTATTTTATCTCAATTCATTCGTTACCGTTTGTATCACAGAACATTCGTCACTTGTTGCTGCTTTTTCCTTAATTACTTTCAAAATCAATTTATGAACATTCTTCATCACTCTCTGATGTAAAATTCGATTCAATCCGTTCATTGCAAAGCTTGAAATTCAGCTAAGAATTTTTTAATAATTTTATCCCAAATGAGTTACAGCCCTTCGTATATATATCATAGGACTCGCATAGTTTGCTGTTCCTTATTCACCCACGATTACGAAAATCATAACGTAAATTCTCTCTCACTAAAAGAAAATTCCGACTGCTTCCCATCGTAACTCCTGAAAATAACGTTCTGTATCTTTCAAAGCCAAGAAATCTCTCAAAAATCCCGAGAAACTTTCAACTACTAATCTACAAAATCGAAGTTCATTTTTCTTTACAGACCCCCAAAAATTCGTCAGAGGAGCACAATTTGTTTCCTGCTCTTGGGCGTGCATTTTCCCTGCCTTGCGCCGCGGTCACTTGATCTGCTACTCGACCGATATATCGAGGGCCTCTCGATCGAGCAAACTGGGCGATGACGACCTAAACCTACTGCAAACGAAAGAAAATATGTCCACGTTTTGGTGTGCGTACACACTGGAAACACGTGAGAGGATTCCGGAAAACTGCGGTCGATTTCGTTCAGCAAAGATCAAGCTCTGTTAATCTTGCGTCTGTGTTCAGGTTATATAACACCAGCGGGGCAACGAGTCCGTATTCACGTTATATAACGCCAGCGGGGCAGCGAGAACATCTAAACGAAATAAATACTGATAAGAGAAGAATTGAGTGTTTGGTAATTAACTAAATGCTTTTAAAGTGTGGGGTTGTTACGGATGGGATAGATCTTCAGTATCAAATACAACGCAACCAATGAATCGCCCTGTATGTAGTAATGCAGGTTAAACAGACAGAATTGAAGACAAGAACCAACCTCGGTTTGAATACAAGTCAATTTTAGAAAATGAGTGTCCAGCCTATTCGATAAAAATAACATTCGCTTTATACAATTCAAACCACTATATTCGCAGTTTTCTTAAGTTTAAAGAGATGCATATAATTGAAAGCCCATGATCGATACCCTTGAAGGAAGCCTTGTTCGTATTTGAGTCGTTATAAATCTGTTTAATAAACACTAAACTAAATATATTAAGTACTCTAGTACTCAAAAGTCATTTGTTTAGTACTCACTAGCGTGAAACCTCCTTCGCTCATGACATGCAGAAGTCATTCGCGGCAATGACTGTTCAATCCCGATAGTGAAATGTCCTCATCTTTCCTTGAGGCACCTTTAGTGAACGAATATGTGAACAACCGCAGCAATTTTTCTTGAAGTTCACCTATTAAAATATTCGTTTTAATGGCTGACGTGCAGCGGTGAGCTATAAAGCGTTTCTCAACCTTAGCGCATTAACCATAACACTTGCACAACAGCCTTTTTATCAGTGTAGCTGTCTATAATCTGTCTGAAACCAATTAGAAGATTCAGACAGGACGAAGAGTTTGATAAAGCAATTCGAGTAGAGCTTAGAGAGCTTCTCTAATGGTAGAGCCTTCCATCAGCCGTCGAATCTCAAGTATACAACTCTGATACTGGTGTAAATTTCTTGCTGCTATGTTGATGTGAGCTTCGCGAGTGTTTACTCATTGTTTGTGCACTTGAACTATCTTCTGAGTGTCACTGTGTTTCATTGACGAACACAATTTCCGTAGAACAGGAAGTTCAGTTGTACCGTTCCCAGGAAGGTGTAATGGCGAATTATTTTCCCCTTCATCATTAGAGAAATTTCTTTACATTTCGCTAAAATAAAATTAACGACAGATTATTCAAAATTATATACCAATGCAATTTCATTTTAAGCAACATATGGAAAATTATGAAGGTCAAAATTAAAAATCCATTAACAGAAAATCAAATGGGAGAATATTCAGACGTCTCGATGTTCGAAAGGAAACGGTCTAAAGTGTTCCAGGCGCAAAAACTACTATATAAGCTAATATTTTTACGATCTTCGAGCACTGGCTGCGCAAGAGACGTTAAGTGATCACTCAGATCTTAAGTGGTTGCTTTGAGGGGCAGATCTTGCATGTGGAAGGACGTTATCGGATCCATTAGCATATCGCCGAGATATCGCCCCTGATTTGATAACAAGCCAGACTTTCCAATGTCCTAACCACTCGAAAATTACATTTTTCTCGTACTTGTCATTTGCGAACACTTCCCAGACAGTAAATAAAACCCAGAACTTAATAATAAAATGTATTTTGACCTAATTATTGACTGTCACATTAGACAAGATCGAGTGGTTCGAACGGTGCCTAGTCATGTTAGAAGAAAACGAGAACAAGATGTCTGTTCATTATTATTAATTTTTGTGCCATTTTTACATTAGGTGAATGAAGGCGAAGGTCCAACTAAATTGCTTCGTGTTCAGTAATGTGAGACGTATTCTTCTTTTAATCAAGTTAATGTTGTCGCCTTGACAACATCGGATTCTAAAATACGGCACCAAATATTCCTTCGCTCCGATATTTTCCATCCTCAAATGACAAAAAGTTGTTGAAACGTTCAATGCATGAACCTATATTGGAAAATATTTCTGTTCATTCTACTGGACTATACTGATGACTGTTGCTAGACTAGCACGAAGGATCCACTAGACGAAGCGGCACATATGTTTCTCGTTAAAATCCGTGAGACCACGAAATATACTCTCTAGGGTGGCAATTAATGACATCCTGTAACCAGCTTCCAAATTTGCAGAAAATATATATATATATATTTTTCGTTGACATCTTCCATCGAAGTGGATCCTCCCTGCAGCTATCACCATACTCGTGCTAATGAGAAAGCGTGATGAGTTCACGCTGGTGTTGTGTGTTCGTGATTAGCAGCCAGGGCCACCACGTCTGATTGGTCATTTGGTGAGCACGTGACAATCAATTCGAGTCTCACTGCTTCGCGCCATCGTACGGCGCGCAAAATTGGATGGTTTCATGGCTCTGTAATTCTTGACTGATGAATGCCTTAGATTTTAGAATTATGAAGAAGGATAGACTTGGTTACACAATTGAATTATCTACGAGGAAATGAATGCGGTTCTTTCACTCTGAAAAGTAAGTTTATCAGTCCGTGAAACACGGAAGGAGTTATCCTCCGAAACGATTGAATTAGAGGTATTTCGCAGCTCAGACTGACGCGTACTAAATGAATGACACAAACCTGACTGCAACTTTAACTCGAAGTAACGTTTTTAATGCTAACATCTATGAATGACGAACAGTTTTTTCGTTTTCATTGCGTTAATCACTCAAGTAGGGCCGATATATGAGCGATGGGAAAATGCTATTTCTGAAGATAATTTTCCCAGCATTTGGAGGTGACACCAACCTCCCAACCCAGGCCACACGCTCACGACGGTGGATGTTCTGGCGCTGCTGTCATCAAACTGGCGCTCGTTTCACTAGAAAAATTCCTGTTCGCACAAATCGCGTCATCAGGTTTCGAGTGAGTCACGTGATTATCACTCTATTACATATATTTATTGAAAAACTCCAAACACATAGTATCAATATTACAGCTTTTCATAGACGAAGGAATATTTTAAACAATGATAAAGGAGTGTTCTAAGGAGCATTTTACAAGAGTGAAATAAGATTTTAAAGGAATGAAGGAATATTTTAAGGGAATATGTTCTATAGATGAGAGAATAGCTTGCAGGGACATGTTTCCTGATCTTCAAACGGCGGGCATTTGCGCTGGTATTTGCCCCTTAACTCGGCTGAGCGGCCAAATTTGTGTACCTAAATAGGTTTATTCAAGTCATGACGTTCCAGTTTTCTATACCTTATCACCTTATGCTCAATTCGCAGAGCAAGAATTTTATTGGCATCATGTGCTCCTTCGAACTTGCAGCGACTGGAATCTTCGGACTACTGTG
>VOMN01018664.1:0-22240 GCA_014899125.1 Orchestia grillus
CTAATCACTCTTTGATGCAGATGTACAAATTGGCCTGGAAAACCTGGTGTAACTCGAATAATTTCTGAATGATTAAGAAACGCTAATCTTTTGCTTAACTTTCTCATTCAAGTGAAGATATTTTTCCCAGATAATTCTTTTCCTTTTAAACCGATATACAGCAGAGTCCCTCATTCTGTTATTCGTTCTTGCAGAAATTAAGTAGAAAACATTTTTTAGACTCTCTTGATGGAAACGGAATTTTTGTGTGGAATAATCCCTCCTTTTTAGCATTTTCTTAAATGCAAATGTTAGTGTTGCGAAGCCAGCAACAGCATCGTTGTTCATAAAATTACTCGTACATTTCCTGGCAATGCAAGAATGTATGAGAGAGAAAGAGAAAGAGAGAGCGAAAGGCTTGCTCAACTCTTTGCTCCTAGAATTTTTGAAAATACTGGTTCCATTCAACCAGTGGTAAATGTTTTGCAAGAGAGGGCACAGATTAAGACAATCTCAAAGGAGAGCTTTTCTCAAGTCCAAGACAAAGTCTCCGCGGCAGATGAACGACCTTTGATTATTAATCTGAATTTCTTGGGTAAAAACCTAAAAACCCACCCAACTTCACGGTCTTCCTAAATATTATGGAGACTGCCGTAGACTTTCACGATGTCCCCTTAATTGCTATTGCAGCTGCAGACAACGGCAATGGCTCGAGAGTTATAGCAACTGCTTTTCACTGCTACATTTTCTCGACCTACTTGACGGCATCATAAAATTTATAAAACTATTCCATCCTAATTTCCTTCTAGCATTTGGTAAATAAGAAGCTAAGTCATTGCATTTTATGGTCTCAACGTGTTAGTCTCATATATATCCAGCTCGATTCCATAGCATGCAGAACGTTTTCAGAATTGAAAGCTTTAGATGTAGGTTACAACCTATAATTTTCAACGAATATGGTAGAGAATAAATAAAGCTAAATTATGTTTTTGAATTAGTAGGAAATCTCTTACTACTAACTTTCTTACTGTAGTATTCGTTCTTCTAGCTAAATTATGCCCTATTTTCTTTCTCTTCGAAACTTTCTTACCTAAATAACCATTATACTAACACATAGCTCATACGTCATAATGTGGTATCGTTTGTTTTCCACATTAATGTATTACCCCAATAAAATAGGCATGTAGTTGAGAGAGCACTCATGTTTGTACTAGCAATCATTGAGAATAATATAATTACCTCGTTACATACGATTTATTGATCGAAAACCTATTTGTTGACCCCTGCCGCCCTTCAATTATACGATAAATTTTGTTCCATACGAAGCAAAGAACACTAGGCTCACGAGTCATCCGTACAATTTAAAATACTCTTACTTACCGATCGAGTGACTTAACGATTTTTGGAGCCCTGAGCACAGCTTAGTTAACAGGCATGGGTTTTGGAGCAAGTCTACGGAGTTTAGTCCCAATATTCAACTTACTTTGCTTGGGTTGGCCTTCATATTTAAATTGAATAATGTCGACCCATACTATTCACTGAAATGATTTTCTGATTATAATTAGCACTCTATCTTTCTCATGAAATAAAAAATTAAAGTTTTTTAGATTTTTAACGCTTCTTCGAGGCAAACGCTAAATGTTCGTTTCAATGTCTTTGGTTTATTTCATTTCATAATATCTCATATATGATTTCCCACATCATTCATGAATGGTTGATTTTATGGTCTGCTTGCTTGAAATTAATAATTTATGTTATTTCTGATGAATGCAACTCAATTCCACTGTATTATTTTCATCCCATTAGAGATGGATAATTATTCTAGCACTTTGCAGAGAGGCACTTGTCGGCCTTATATGACGTCAATGGTCGATCCTTACAAACGTCACACGTGCCTAGAACCTTGAAATCTACGATCGTTTAAAGCTGTAATTTTGTAGAATACTTCTTGCAGCCAAGGTTTGCCACAGAGCCTCCAGCACTTCTGCACAGTGTTCTATAGTGGCAAGATGTTTGGTGGCTCTGTTTTCCCGGGAACATTTCAGAGATTCTAGTATCGTGGACGTTTGTAACGTGTAAAACTACTCTTGAATCATTACCCAATATCACTCTCATGGCTATGAGCAAGTTTGCCCGTGTGGTATATTTTGATTTCTGTATTCGTCATTGTATTTTTTCATTGCACAGTATTTTGCCATGACTCGTTCTCGATTACTGCTGATTAAATTTAATTTTCTTGCATTCACTTCAGTCGGGGTACTTACTAAAACTTTTACCGATTTTGGTTAAACTTCATTTTCTAGCTTTTTTCTCTAAGAAGAATTGCAGCAAAGTCACTGATTTACATTCATTGGATTTCAATGTTGATCAAACAATGTTTACGACGATGAGCTCAGCCCAGTTTACAGACACAGGTTCGAAAACAAGTACTGTATATAGGAGCTTAATCCGAACACTCAACTTAAATTGACTATCATTCATTGCATGTCATATACCACATGCTGCTGTAATTTTATCATCCATATGAGAATACCATTAGAACTAATGACAAGTCCATTTGAACTGAGAACGTGCTTCTATTGAATGGGCGAACATCAGCTAGTCTATTTCAGGCCAACGCAGATCAACAATGACTCAGACATCCTCAGTGGCTGGCTCATAGGCCTTATATGACACAGAATAGTGACTTTATACGACGCACGCATGGCCCTTTAGTCAGTTTTTCATGACGAATTCCATGGAGTACTTCCCTAAGCCGCATATCGCGATAGAAATTAAGGCAAAACAATGTGTATACTAAAAGATGATGTAAAATTACCCATTTGCTCTACAGAGCAGTCCTCAGGAATTTTTTTATTTGACTTTACCTAAACATTATTTTTTATTCGTTGCACTGGACACACGTGGGCTCTACCCGTGGTTGCCTTATATGGCTTTCTCAATGCTGTCGTATGTCACAGAATCACCTTTTGTGTTAGGTAATAGTCGATTTTCAAGATATTCTGTTATCAACTATTACCGGCTAATTAAATTCTCTTCAAATTTTGAAGACTTTAGAAACTAAATTTTCGGAGAATATTTCACTGCATCTCAATCCTCTTTTCAATCCTAACTTTCCTAATAGCATTATGGAAGCCTCAAATTATTTGGCAGCCTAATTTCAGTACTTATAGTGCTTATTTCGAATATTTTGCCTTAATTAGTTCCACTCATTAGTTTAATACCGCTCTTTTTCGTTTTTCTACCAATTGCCTAAGCAATATTTTACGCGAAAATTCATTCCACGGGCATCGATTTTTTTAATACATGAGATAATTCTCAATGCAATTTGAAGAACAAATATGAATCCCTTGGATTCCTCTTGATGAGGATGATCTTTCAAATTGTCGTTGTAGTTTCGTGATAAATTAAGAAGTTTATCTTCAACGGTATCTAGCATAGTCTGCGCTTGAAATTCCGTTCAAAATAATTAGCATAAATGTATATAAAAGCTACTGTATGTTCTAAGATCACATAGCGTCTAAACTCGTCTTGCTCACACCAGTCCAAGAACAAAGCATTGCTTGACCATGGGTTTGCCCAGTCACAAGGCAGCGAACTGAGGGATAGTCTACGGTGTTTACTCCAAAGATTCAACTTACTTTTCTTCAGTTCATGTTGTATCGGATGACCCACAAAATTTGATCAAACTAAGGAACGCTATGAAAGAAGGTATAATATTTTTTGCTGTGCAAGTATGAAATTTTCGTAGACTATAAGAAACAAGATACACTCTCTTTTGTATCCAAATAGTGCTGTAAATACAGTGTTCCATTCACTTATAAGGAGTCACCCAGTACGACCTCGTAAAAATCCATGAGTAAGTCATCTCGCTCGTGCGACTCCAAAGCTCTCCAGTGTTTGCTTTTCAGGATTTGTTCTCCAAATAGGATTGTAAAATATCAAAGGTCGCTTGCTACATTCGATTCATATTTGTTTCACTGCCCAGCGTCGAATTCATATGTATAAAATAGAAAATAGTTCTTTTGTACACCAGCGTGATATTAAAAGTTTGTGTAGTCAATTCTGTCAAAACAATGTAATGAGAACTAAGTATTTATTACCTAGCATTCATTGATAAAAGCTTCAATAGCGGGGCGTTTTTTGTACAAGTGCAGAAGTCATTCTAAATAATTTCCTAGCTACAAATTTTCTTGTTTCTCATTATTAAATAATCTTTGGAAAATCACTGAGTGAGTTTAATGAACACATCGTTATTGTGTATCAAGTCCTAGATTTGTAAATTACCACTTGATTCTTCCTTACAAAAAATTATGGATTTAAAAAAAATAACACTCTGACGTCAAAAGACATTATAAAATAAATTCAAACTCATCTTTTTGTTCGAAAAGTGTTCTACCGTTTTTAGCATAGTTTTGATAAGCCAGTGTGAGCATCAGGACAATTTTTCTTTTCACACTCACACCGCAGAGCGGAAAGAGTGAAAATAAATAACTTCTGAAAGAATTGTGAGCGGCCGAGATCTGTTAATCCCTCCGGCGGTATCTGGTGGGACACTCGCGAGTTAGAAAGCAATTTTTTCCCAACTGAGCTTTGCAACAACAGAAAATAAGACAACTTTGAGGGTAAACTCAAATTGAGCTGCAACTCATCGTGGAATTCATTCTAAGCACTTCCGCTTCACATCATATCATCGTACGAATTTCATGGCTTTTGCTACACAAGTGCTTTATGCTACCGATGATAGATTCATAAAAAATGGTTGAAAATTTATGATAAATTTCGTTTAACTTCAAGAGAAATATTTGTCGTCAATGCCGCTTCTCTAATGAGGCGTTGTTTACTGCAGAGCTGGAAACTGAAATGATTCTTTCAGTGTTGCCCTTTACGAGGCCTCTCGAAGTTTACGTATCTTTGAAATGTTCGCGATGGCTTTGTTGCTGAGCTTGAGTCCTGCTGCTGTGAAAAACTAAACTTCGCTTTAGATATCATTCCCTCAGGCACCGCTCAGCAACGATGTGTACGTTTCTAAGCGTGCAAAGGTTCCGGAATAACAAGCAAATTTCCTTTTCATACCTCGCCACTCAAAGTGAAGTAGTTTTGTGCTGGTGCGCAATTCACTAGTACATACATAGCAATTTGTATTCCTGTCGGTTATACACATTTCTGTACACATTTGTAGATTTATATAAATGCATGTTTATAGGCACCTAGCGAAATTGTCCTGATGTTAGGGTTAATTTAAAACAGTTGTTTAAAATTAATGACGCTGGTGTGATGGGAATTATTAACTTGATTTGGAATACTATCGGATTTTACTTTCAGCACGTAAAGTCTTGAGTTGTTTTCCATGTTAAGCAAAAAGATGATGATGGAATGGATCTAATTTGGATATGAAATTTTTAGTTCAGTCTTGAAATTCTGAGGCAGGAATAAGGCTGCAGCGTCCGCTTGTGGGAAAATTTCTTCATCAGTGAAAATAACTTCAAGTAATTCGTGGGTGGCACAAAAACATTTCTAATGGAGTTTTACATTCCCATTCATTTTACTCATTTCAATCCTCCTATTTTTTTATAATTCAAACAAGTGGTCTCAAAGATATCATGTATTTTGGAATCGTTCTTCACTGCTTTTTGAACTGCAAAAACTGAAACTGGGCCTCTCCTTATTAATATTTTCACATTCATGATGAAATAATTCCTCTGAATGTTGTAACCCCCTCATTCATCTTGCCTTTCCATTATTCTTTCTTTCCTAAATTTATTCAATATTGATAGCTGGTTCATCAATAAACTTTGTAAATAAAACCAGGAAGTGAATGCCACGACCATTAGTGGAAACCCCAATGATCTTTGTCCTTTCACCTTTGTTTCATTGGAAGACGCAGCGATGATGCTGACGTAAAATAGCAATTCTTTCATGGAATTGTGATTTACTATTCCATGCCTCTTTCCGGCTATAGACCATTTCTTTCTAACGAAATAGCTGAAGTGACAAAGCATTTCACTGATTTTGTAAAACACTGGTATCAATTCAGCTAGATATTTCAATTGAAAATTTGAGAAAGGAAGAACTATTTTGTTTAATGTTTTTTATGCTATAGTTACTTCGTGCGAGGTATGCTCTATGTTGACATTTCATTTGGAATATTTATGACTCCACACACGTTCTCAAGAAACACTAGGACAGCTTGCACAGGTAAAAAATAAAGAGTGATTTAACAAAAGTATTCTTCGGTTTCTTTCATAGGCCAATTGCCGCTAAATAAAGCTCAGTTCTCTTCGCTCACATTACTGCCGTGTCACGAAGTAGCATTTTCTTCCTCTTATAGGGGTCCCCTCAAATTCTTACCGGCTCATTTATAGCACCTTCAGCAACCCCAATATTAAAAGTTAAAGAAAAAATGTTATGGCAAATTTCTCCTTCGTATTCTGATTTTTTGTGAATGCAGGGAAGTAAATTCCCATTAAATTCATGAGTTTCACAACTTTCATCCGTAGGTGGGCCAAAAAGCACCCACTAACTTCACGCGCGACTTTATACGGTAATAATAAACACTGTGAGCTTGGTTATACCTCATGTACACATTCTTTGTTCGTGTTCGCCCAGGAAATAAGCAAAAATATGCCAGCTGGCACATTTTATTGCATTGCACAATGTTTGGTCGCGCTGCACATCGTGTAGCATCAACTCAATCTGTAAACAGGAGCGAAACGTACGGAATTCAATCGAAACGTACGTGGGACACAAAAAGCTCCTCAGCGGTCGATTTTTTGCTCGCGTATTGCCTAAACCATTTTATTTTTGATCGTAATCTCTTTATGTGAAGGAGTTCCTGACTTCTTACCGTGTTCTTGCTATCTGAAGAAGTTTTTTACTTAGACCGGGAATTAAATTTTCTGTACAGCCAGTTGTGCCTCATTAAATCTTACGTTTTATGGAAAAAAAATTAAAAGCAGAGGGACTCATCAAAGAACGGTCATTTCTTTTAACAAAATATAGAGTAAAGAAATTTATAATATGACGTGAACGCCATCTTTGTCAACCGCGTGATGAGAAGTGTCGCTCTCTAAAGTGATGTTCCAGAAGCCAGCCCTACATCATTCCCCTGCGGCCAGTTCCTGTAATTGAAACGAATAGGCCAAACTTACAGCAGGAATGTCCATGTAAACGGTCCAGCTGCGTAATGATCATGGCGGTGAAGGTGAGGTAGCATTTCCCGGCAAAACATCATTTGTCATTGCCTTCGCTCGATGAAGTTCATTGAGAACCCAAGCAGCGACCAGCCTGGCGGCTCAATGACTCACACTTGAGGCATGTAAGTCGACAACAGACCCTCACCTCCCCTTACTCTGGGTCCTGCACACTTCCATGGCAGCTTCGAATTTCAGTAATTATTGAGAATTTACAATTATTTGTCTCTTAGGTCGGTCTAACGGGTTTGCTAAGTGAATTAAGCCGTTTGTTAACGCACGAGGCTTCTATTATACGTTATGAAGCTGCATTGAAAGATTTATGTACTTCCAAAGGATTGTTCCTTCTAGCATTATTTGAAACTGCTGAATAGCTAAAAAGGATGAGCAATTTATAGGTGAAGTCTAGCATCTTGGGCCGTGCGTAGAGTTGAAACTTAAACTGAATGGAAATGATGTTTTGTGAATATCATGCTTTCTTCAACAAAACATTATTCAATATCGCTGGAGCCTAAATTCAAATTACAGTGTGACAGTTCGAAGAATAAGTTATAAATCGCAGTTTTCAGCTGTCCTTGGTATAGTAACAATACTGATCCCTCTTACCATATAAAACTTGTCCACTCATCATTTTTGAATGCCGATCCTTGCTAACGAATCGTTTGTTCCGCCTCCGAGCCCTGTTTTAAACTGTCTTAATTCCTTTCAATAGCACGAAATGACGTGAACACATATGCACAATCTTCACAATCACATCGCTCGCCTCACATACCTAGCCAATGAACGAATAGTTGAGCAAAGTCTTTTCAATATTTCATTTGGTTACGAAATATTGAACGAATAGTTTAAAATTTTCGTCATTAGTGGCGACAGTGTATCTCTTTCTTTAAGCTATTTTTCTCTCATCGCTTGTGTGCTTTCATAGAGTGCCAACTTTTGATGCGCGACGATATGAGTCACAGCGCGTTGGAGCATAAAAGCGTTCTAACCAAATTCTTGATTCAACTTCTATTGGGCTGTTCGTGTTTGTGCATTCTAATAGGGATGTGAACTTTAATTAAGTTTTTCTGGTAAATTCCCGTGAACGTTTCTCTTTTTCTTCGTAGAATTATCACATCCTGCGTTGAATTCCTCGAAGCAGTGGATGAATTATCAGTTAGGAAACCGTGGACTAAATTTGTCCTTTTCGAAAATCGATTCTCACAGGTAACCTCCTGGCGGCTTTTGGACTGCCGCCGTATTCATCTTCCCTTAATTTCAACGAACGGTGCTGTTCCTACCTACCGTTCACGCGGACTTCCATTTCTTGAAAATGCTTTTCTTGTTACAGCGGTCATGCGTGTTTGTGACGTCCACGGTGTTAAAGCCCCATAGACAGCAATCGCTATGCTCTCCGCTTATTAAGCCTGCCTCAACGCAACGCTGTCATCTGTTCAGTGGCCGGCAGCATCGATCACGCAAGGCATGTTGCATCGATCGTCCAGGGCCGCTTTTGACGAAACCGCAGCAAACATTGCCTTTTCCAGACTAATTCCGGCGTGCTGTTTTTGTCGGCCGAGTGACCTATTGGGCTGCTGGTGGCTGGCTCTCCTGCTGCTTTGCTTGGCCGTGTTCGCAGGGCACCAAGCGCTGTGTCTGTACATCTTGCGTTGGAGCTATTTAGTGACGAATCTCACGGACGCGAGATGAAACTTCGATCATTTCAGAAGCCACATCAGTGTTCAGTCGTGAGCATTTACGTGATTGTCCCGGGATTGCTTCTGTTTTGAATAGAAGAGCTTTTAGTTACAGTGCGCCACAGCCCTATTTCAAAATTACGCTGTTCCATAACCATGCGACCGACGGCCTCTTGGTTCACTGAATACAAAAAATTCTGCAGTAAAGAATGCAAAAATTTGAGGTAGCCCACTTTTGAATTTAGGTCAACAAATTTTGCAATTTATTATCAATAAATTGGTCCCGTCAATGTAAACGAATTACGTATAAAATGTGTGATCGATTGTGCAGTGAATGTAAACTTCATTCCGCCTTTGTATTGACATTGTGTATTCATAACTCATGTTCTCGGGCAGTTTATATCTGAAAGCTATCAGCGTAAACCAGGCCATCTTGCATAACCTAACCTGGCTCTCACATGTTCTGCTAGTGCCTTCACATTCATATTCCCTTATCTAAGCTTCTCATATTCTCTAGTCTCAGCCTCTCGTATTCTCTTGTCTCAGCCTCTCGTATTCTCTTAGCTTAGCCTATCATATTTTCTTGCTCAATCCTGTTAAAGTTTCTTGCCAGATCCATTGTAGTCGCTCCCTAAGTGCCGCTGTTAAACGTGGTCTCACCACCCATTTCACATTCTTCATTACTGAGAGTCGCGCCTGCATAAAACTTTAGAATTCGCTTGTAATCTCAAAATTTTTAAATGTTTATGGTACAGCCGCCGCCCGCTACAGAGGGTCCAAACAAATACACTCACTTTTTGTAATTCTACAATTTCAAAACAAAAGACCAGCTCGTGCACGCAAATTGCTAACGAGCAATACGACTACTTGAATAGTTTCACTACATTTTCCCTTGAGAATAGCAAGTGTGTTTTTGTTCTGAAACTACAGAAAAACAAACAGTGAGCGCATTTTTTTGAGCCCTCTATATGTGATGTTGAGTGACTTACCGCATTAAGAAGACACTATTATTTTAATTTCTGAATTAGTGGTTACCTTTAAATACGTCGCCGGCACTTCTCAGATAAATCCTGGCCAACACTTTGGCCCGTTATTCGCAACACCTTGGCTCGTAATTCGCAACACCTTGACTCGTAATTCGCGATACCTTTACTCGTTATTCGCAACACTGTGACTCGTTATTCGCAACACCCTGATTCGTTATTCGCACGACCTCGACTCGTTATGCGCAATATCCTGACTCGTTATTCGCAACACCCTGATTCGTTATTCGCAACACCCTGAATCGTTATTCGCAAGACCTTGACTCGTTATGCGCAACTCCTTGACTCGTTATTCAGTCTCCCCATTTAGCAGCCAGGCCTTCACTGTACATTCGCTGCGCATATTGCCGTATTCCCTTTCCTGTGGCAGTAGTTCAGGCCGTTCTTTTTTAATGGAATTGTCTGTGAGGACTTTGGAAAACATATCTATTACTAACATGCATTGATAGTTACAATTATGATGAAATGTTTTATTTTTACTAGTTGAACCTAACGTGAAGGATTTACATGGAATCTTATGGCTCCGTACTGCGCTCTTTACTTTGTTTCGTAGTGTGTTATTCGTCCGATATCATCAGGAGCAAATGGGTACCTGTATACCTCTTTCGTCAAAAGAAATTTAATCCTAAAATACTTTTAGAAATTTTTGCTGTAGCTTTTACGCCTTGTTTATAAAACTCCTTTCGTTGAATGAATCGCCCTCTTTCTTTTATGTTAAACCCCTTTCGCACATAGCTTCCTTTCAAAATTTCCTCATTAAAACTTGACTCGGTGCCCCCAACGAGATCAGTTTAAGTAATCTCATCCAGAGAAACGAAAGCTTCATTATCCGCTGAAAACTTCCTTGTCCATTGTTTTTGAGTAAACAGTTTTGTTCCAGAGCGCATAACTTCAAAGCAGGAAACCGTACACTTCCTGTTCGCGCATTTTTGAAGAGGGCATAAACAACGTCGACATTCTTTCGAGGCCCTGGACGTGCTGTAGAGTACACAAGGAGAATTCCTCGCGCTGATTGTACACAAACTTTCCTTCCAGTGAGGATTGTACTCGTGCTTTTATCAGAAATGTGTTCTTATTCGGTGACGCAAACGTTCATGAGTAGAATTAGGCATGCAAATATTGCTTCGAGCTTTTCCCATAAATTATGTGTGAATAGAACTCTAGATGTATCCAATGGGAATACTGCGCTTCGATACCTTGATTTTAAAGTGACTGTCATAAATATGGAATTCGGATGTGAGTGAACTGAATAATCATGTATGAGTTGAAAAGCATTCAGAACCTTACTCATATAAGAATTATATATTTTTCCGGGCATATAATTAGTAGCTGGGTTCTCGGCTTTATTCATTAGAATAAATTGCTATTCATTCAAAATGGTATGACATGGAATGGTTGTTCATTCTGAAGTTGAAGCGGTAATAGTCTAACATATATAGGTAATATTTAAACTATTAATACCTTTCAATTGGGTATTTGGGACGCGTACAACACGGACAACCGCGTAGAGAGCCCGACAGCTGTGAGGTGAAGGGGAAAGCAGCTTTGAAAAGGCGGCCCCTGATGCAAGTGCTGCCATGTCGGTCTCTGATGCGAGTGCTGCCATGTCGGTCTCTGATGCAAGTGCTGCCATGTCGGTCTCTGATACACGTGCTACAACGTTCCAGGCTACCCCTACGCAGCACTCTATGTATGTATGTGGATCGTCGTGTATAATACTTCAAGTTTCATTAAGCTTCCTCTACACCTCAGGAAGAAAATGCCAGCGGCCGCAGCGATATGGTTAATTTGGGTTAATTCTGGTGAGAACGCTCGTGATAATCATTCAAACCTAAGGGGGAAAGTGAACACTTAGCAGAACATAAAATTGAATTAGTTTAGGCTATAAATTGGAAACTTAGCGATATTTACTACAACTAATCCCTCTATTTATCGCGCTAACTCCTTAGGTAAAAACTTAAAAATTCGATGAAAACAGCACTGCATTTGCGAGAGTCCCTTAAAGGAAGCTCGGTAATAATCACAAGGATAGCGATAACAACCAGCGGCTTTGCAAAGATCCGTGCTGAAGCGAACAAAGATCAGCTCTTCCGCTGCTCGCCGCGATTTAATAAAGGCCCAAAAATACCAGTGTAAATCTCGGGAATTGTGAGAGGTCTTTCCTGTGTGGTGTCTCAGCCAAAATTGTAGACTGTATGGAAAAAAACCAGTGTTGACTTGCCATCCGACTTAGAATTTAAAATTTGGTAAATTCTAGAGAAAATGATGAATTATATAAACTTTGAGCAATGACTTGTGAGACAAAGCATTGAGAGACGAGTCACGAAGTCTGTTATTATTCATTGGCTTTGAGGATTAAGGGGAAATAACGGGTAATTATTACTGAAGATATTTTCACCGCGTTATATTTCTCGTTACATTCCGTTGAATTATTTTTAAATAACGGGTGGGTAAATTGTAAGGGCCGATTTTGAATGTGAACCACATCTAAACGTCAAGTTTTTTCTGCATTTAATTTGACATTTCTCTATTTCAGACTAACTCAATTTGAACCATGGTAAGATACACAATCGAACAACGCGTTAAAGTTATTCAGGCTTATTATGAACCTAATTTGTGTTTTATTGAAAATCAACATCGGCCCTTCAAAGTTAACCACCCTATATATCGTAGAAATCTAGTCTCGTCAATTCTGTTTGTACTTAGGATCATGGATTTCTGACGCAATGCGCTGTAATGAGCAAATAAACCATTGGCATCTCTATGGACATATATTGGAACATGACACGTAATGATAAAGTCAGTTAGAAGACTCTATCTTTAGGAATAAGACTACATCAGTAAGCGAAAATAGCTTCATGTTAATCTTCGATCCCGACTTCACAACATGAAATTGAAAGCGAGTAGGGAACGCTATCTAGAACTCGTGTCGGCTCTTATTCATGACGTCAGGGGAAAAAATGACGACCCAAGTAAAGCTAATTGCTCAGTTGCCAACAGGGACATTGCAATGCGTTTCCAAATTTTGTCAACCAAATTCCATGGCCATTCTCATATGCTGGCCATAGCTTTAATTAAGGCGGCCAGCATTGGTGTGACGGTTGCCATGGTCGTTTCCAACTGTGATGTTAAAAAAACAATTGCTCCAACTTCAGATGGCTTATTCACATCGAAATGACATGTTCCATCATGCAAAATTAGTTACACTAACGGTAGGCGTTCTCAAGTTGCGATCGTGCTGCAAATTCACGGAGAATGTGCTCCCAGGTAAAAAAAACCATAAGCTATTCAAACTCACCGCGTCAGAGTTTCAACATTTTTTTAAAGTCGAACGTTTCCTACTTCAACAGTGTCCGTGGGAATAAACTTGAAATGAAATTTTGTTTCATTAAGGAACGAAACTTTTTAATCCCATTAAGAAGTATTTTACAAGCACTGGTCTTGTATAATTCGGTTTGTGAAATTATGTCAACTTTTAATCAGTGCGTTATATTTTTATGGATTCTTGGTGAGCTTCGATTACAAACGTTTCAATAAAATACGCTCCTTTTTCCGATGATACATTTTTTATCTGTGAAACTTACATGAATTTATAAAATCCGTTCTTCTATTTCTAATCCCATCTGTAGGTTTTCCTGCAAATAAATAAATACATTTTATTCAAATTCGGGTGATTTTTTTGGAATTCTCCGATTGCCGGCTGATGTCGTCGCGCAACAGTGCGCTCATTTACGGGGACTACAACGCTTGGAAGAGCACTGGCAATTTTGACAGGGTAACTTTGTTCAAGCGCCTGGTGAGGTCAACTTTCGCCTCAAATCTTTAACCGTCAAATTATTTGGGCGATCAAACTGCGTTTATTTTTATGCAAAACACCGGCTGCAGCCTTACGCGCATACACATATCCAATATACTCCGTTCTGCGTTTTACTAAAAACTAGTAAGATCCTTGTGAAAGTGTATTTTTAAAACCACGTAGACAATAAAGAGTTTAGTAAGAATTCTTTGAAAACGCTTCACAGTTCGAGTAACTCTACACGTAACGGTCCTACTTCAATGAAGCACGCACTAGATTATCTTCACTGTTTCGAAAGGAGAGAAGGTGCAGTGTGCCTGCTGAGGCACCAGCTCGAGAAGCGTAGAGTACAGTCCTGGCGGCCAGCTCCCTGGTTCATCTGTCACGTCATGCTAGTGTACGAGTTTTGCCTTGCTGTGTCAATGTTGGCATAATTTTCAAAATTTCACTGGTGAAATGACCTTCGTGGGAAATAACTCGAGCAAAGTTCATCACATCTCCTGACGAAAGAATGAGAAACCTCTTCCATTACAAGTAACATCGGCCCCGCCAGAACGGTTATTCTCAGGCGTGACGGAAAATCTCGATGAGTGTTATCACGGAACGTATTTTTCGCCAAATGTCAAACGTAATGACTCTGCACTTCACTCCCTTATTGGGAAGAAGTTTCCCCCGTTGTGGGCGGAAACAATTGAAATGAAAGGAAATAAAGTGCCGTTGCGAGGCTTCATTGCCTCACCATCAGTTCGCCTTGCGTTCCTTGGAGTTTGTGAAGTCATCCCTGTGAGATTAACGCTCAGCCGCAAGATTACCTGCCATGTGTTTCTCTAATTAGCGCCTGTGATGAGCAAGTCTTAATTAAAGTTGCTTGTCAGAATGCGTGCAGTTTTGCCCGGCATCCTCCCCTTGCTACTCACCCGACTAGTTTGTTAAAATTATGTCAAGTACATATTCCACCTCATTGCTGGGGGCGAGCTATGGTTTTCAACTGGCGCGCTGCGCTCCAGTTTTTCGATTTAAATCATTTCACTGTGGAAGCTGCAACAGAACTGAACCAATATTAAATTTTGTATTGAAAGTATCTACTTGTTCGTAGAAAATTGAGACCAGCGTTTAAATGCATGTACTTCTTTTTCCACTTAGTTTTAAAACTCGAGGTAATTAAAACTGAATCAAATCTTTCCAGCCTAAGCTCTGCAAACTTTAGATGTCGTCAGAGCGCCTATCAGCAATCAAAGCAAGAGCCGTTGAAGAGCTTTAACTTCGTCTAAATTTTGAGTCAAGTAGTACACTAAGTAAGCGTGTTTTGCTGGAACTACATCATTTCGAAAAAATATAGACTTGGCCAGAAATTTTATTTTTATTTGATAGTTAGAACGTACAATTTCTCAAGTAGTGGCAGCCACTGCAGGAAACTACGGTACGTACATTACTGATTTCTATCTACTCGACCAGATACCTCACTATTGAACAATTATTTCCTCGTTTTGCTGAAGATGTACTAAAAGAAGCAACATCAATCGGCATAGTGAGTCAGATGTTTGTTTCATAAATTTATGATTTATACCATAGCACAGTAATAAATTGGAATACATGCTATCACTCATGATCTATCCGCTGTTTATTTCAGGGTTATAAAAAGTACTTAGAGACCTTACACTGGGATCGCGCCCAAGATTTAACAACGACTGACTAAACTCTTGGAAATTATCTCTCCTAAGCTTTTCCATCTGGGAATTTTTTAAGCCATGCGAAGTCCCCATTATATTGCAACTCTGGAAGCTTTATTCAAGCACCAAACTAATCTTCGTTCGGAAAATAATTCAAAACTTACACGGTAATTTAAAAAAAAATAACGGCTCGTTAATGATCCTTCCTTCGTCACACCAGGGGACAGAACATGAAAGGAAATTTACAAGTCCAAATTCAGTTGTAGCTCGAAAAGTTCCGTCGTTTCAAATTCATGTTAGTCACACCCTTGCATTTTCCATATTTAGTTCTTGCATTTGCTGGTATAAGTCACTTGCATGAATAAAAAATATATTTACGATAAATTACATGGATCTGATAGGATACCAACTTTTCCAGGCCAGTGAACGCTATGCGCACCAAATGTTCAGCCAACATGAACTAGTTCAAACACTTGGGCCGTCGAGATCAGAATGGGAGAAATTTCTCGGTCTTGATGTAATTTTTTGCTTTTCTCGCTCCACAGCTCGCATGCCTGAAGCTTCTGGTCCAGACTTGAGTGACACGCAAATTGTCCTCCTAGCAAACACACTCGCTTTCCTAATTAAAACTTCGAAAACAATTCCAACTTTTGGGAAGGACTCCGCTGACGATGTTAGAATTCAGGGAACAAAAATTTTATCGTCTTCGCACCAAAGTGTAGCCCTGAAGAGAAAAATAGAGGCGGCTTCCCTTTCAACTTTTTGGCAGCTGTAGAATTTGGCGATTTTTTTATCTTTTCTGTCTTTAATGATGGATTTTGTCCAGCAATGTCTAAAGATCTCAAACGCTATTTTAGGACTGTGGATTTTGTCCAGCAATGTCTAAAGATCTCAAACGCTATTTTAGGACTGGACAATAAAAAGAAAATATCGTTCATATAACTGGAAAAATTAAGTGCTAAAATGCTTATTTGTGATCCAGTATTAATGTGTTGTACTGCAATTTAACTATTTACGTTATCGTTGAAGAACAAATCTCAACTCCAAAACAATCGTTTCAAATTATATTCGACGCTTGCTGCGACTTAGCAACTCTGTTGAAATTTGTCCACTGAGTGCTGGGTGCAGCAATCAACTCTTCTTTTAGGACTTCGAATTGTACTCTCTACTGAGAAGAGATTAGAACTGAGTCTACTGAGTGGAGATTAGAACTGAGTCTACTGAGTGGAGATTAGAACTCAGTCTACTGAGTGGAGATTAGAACTCAGTCTACTGAGTAGAGATCAAAATCAAGAAATGAATGCAAATGAAAATAACCAAAGTAAATGAAAGTAATGAATGTGAATAAAAGTAATGAATGTAAATGAAAGTAATGAATGTAAATAAAAGTAATGAATGTAAATGAAAGTAATGAATGTGAATGAAAGTAATGAATGTGAATGAATGTAAATGAAAGTGATGAATTTGAATGAAAGTAATGAATGTGAATGAAAATAATGAATGTGAATGAAAATAATGAATGTAAATGAAAGTAATGAATGTAAATAAAAGTAATGAATGTGAATTTACTCACTAAATTTTTATTTCAACGATGAAATTAGACGTTTGGTACCAGCCCAAAGCTCGTTTGACCACGTACTACGGAGCGTAATCTTGTATGCGCGTGAATAAAAACTTAGACATGCTTTTAATTTTAGAATTGGCAATTGGTCTGACCCCTAAGCCAGATATTGAATTATAACATTGTCTCTCTTTTTGTTCTTTTTTATCAATACATTAAAAAATACATTCGGGAGACGACTGTAGAGCCGATGTTTGTAGGAACCAAGCTAGCGCTCTATTCGGAGGACGACTGTACCTGTAATGGCACCCCATTTTATGTCCGCGCAGGGCTTTTTGGAGTGCCGAATAAGAAAAACTTTGCGTGAAGCTTGGTACCAACTGTTCTATAGGACTAGGTTTACGAACAACTTTGTGTTGCGTACGGTAGCCATGGTAGGCATCGGTGTAAATCCGAATCTATGCAGCAGTAACTTCGACAGTTCATCACAATAGTGAAAATGGCAAATACTGACATTACAGAAATTGCAAGTCCTGCAGCTGAAAGACCATTGGTTATTGTAGCAACAATAATTACTGATCCTGCTTCAATAATATGTTTTGTGACCGTCGGAATATCAATAATTGTGAGAATAAAATTACAAGCTGAGCAGACACCAGAATCAAAGTTTACTCCATCGCAGTTCCTGCCTCCCTCTTTATTGGCAAGTCCCCTTGCAATATTTATTCAAAATTATTCATTAGTTTCATCGAACGAGCTGTAAAGGAAAAATCGGCCAATATTTAGAAAAAACGGATTCCCGTTCCGTTTGTCGTGCGCCCCTCGCCCTCTAATATTTGCACAAGAATCGTCGACATCGACCGGTCCGGTGCGGGAGCTTTTGTCTGGGCGTACTCGACAAATTACGCAGGCTTTATTTTACCACTCGGGCACAATGGCGTAATGGCCGTCCTTTGTGCCCTGATCAAATCTGCGCCGCCGAGTTTTCCGTCTCCCGGAGGCCCTATTTTGTCGCCGATTTCCTCGTTGATGTTGAACAGTTTTTACCATCGATACGCCTCGTGAATTCTCGACCCCAAGAAGCTCGCGGTGGGCGGGCCAGGACCCCGAGCTGCAGAGACGCGTCCGTTTGCACGCGCAGATCGCGCATGTTTTCATCCACGAGCGTACAGTCCCTAGTGCGGCTGAGAAGAACGCCTACAATTAGCTTATATTGATAGTTTTCTAATAATTGTCAAATTAATATCCTCATTTTTTAGCACAGTAACCCTTTTAGCATCAGTACAGCATCCCCTTAGTATATGTACATCAGTACAGTAACCCCGTTAGCATCAGTAGATCAGGGCAGTATCCTTCTTAACATCAGTACATCAGCATAGTAGCCCCTTAAAGTTTTAGTTTATTCAAATTAAGACAAGTCAAACCAGCAATTTCCGTTCTAAGCCAGAGATTTCCAGTTTCATAAAATTTAAATCAAATACATTTAAAGTTTTTGGTTAGGCTTATTTTGGTGTACAAAGGATTCCGGAAAATTGGCAATGAAAACATATTACAGTTTTGTCCTACGATTTGCACAACTTGAACATGCCGAAGGCCCCGCTAATCTTGCCTTGCATATTTCTGGTAAAAATTTTCATCATTGCACCCAACTATTTACTTAATCAGTTACATGCAACACACAAACTCCAGTTTCATTAATACCCTGCCCCCTCTTATGAAAGGGTACCATTAACGCACTATGTACAGATTTCGGACAACCAGCACAGTACCTGCTGAACGGCACTCAATCTTCTTACCGACTGCACCGTCGAATTCTCATTATTTCTCTTTAAAAAAACCCTGAGTGCAACCAAAACCCAAGTCCCAGCCGTTGCTGATTTGATCCAACATCACGTCACCACCATCGCTGCTGTCGCGCGTGGCTCATGTCACAGATCAAAGATTTTTTCATATCATGCGGCCGTGCAGCGAGCGCAACTTGCAGTGTCTTATCAGTTTCTTGCTCAGGGAGCCTCAAATCCTCAGTACGCTGCCACACCCCGCACTGTTGTAGGAAATTCTCTCCTAACTAAAGTTTTTTATCTGAACTAACGTCCCTAAACACTGGTCGGGAGTTTCATCATATGATCAGTGTAATATCCTCGTAACGGACTTCGAGTTTATCATATTTTGCTAACAAAAAAGTACATCTGCATTTCTTTTAGGAAACATGTTCATTTTCATTGAAGTTTTAAGCGGTTTACGGTAAAAGTTAAAATGTTAGAGAATAAAATTTCCTCACGAACACGTAGGTGCAGAGAAAAGTTGCTAAGCCTTTTATTCACGAGCGAGACCTGCAAATTAAATAAGCTTTAATCGACCTAAAAAGTCTCAGTTGTGAGATTCAATACCTTATAATTCACTTTAACGTCTTCAGTTCTTAGACTTTAATTTACCTTAATTAAATTTCATGTGGATGTTCCCCTCACTTCATTAGCCATCTCTCGCGACGAGCTGTTTTAACTCACAGGCCGTTCTCTGCTTACAAAGAATTACTAAATTCTAACGCACATCTAACTAAATGACATCAAATTAAACCTTGTTTGCAGGAATCTGAGGCCTTCAATGGAACAAAAAGAATCAATAATTCAGTAATTGAAGAGCTATTGAAAAAGTGGGGAACTCGTTAATTGAAAAAAGTGTGCTTCATGCAGAGACGCAACGGGATCGTTTGGGCTGAAACCGGTAAATCTTTTCATATTTCGGGCTGTGTTGAAAAGGCTGGTCAGCACTGCCTCAACACTTGAAGTACTTACAACCTTTACGACTCCTTCTGACTCCTTCATCTCTTTTTTCTCTTCTCATTACGAGCATCTATTAGTCGTCCGTAAATCTCCTGCTCATTCCGTCGATACTTTTCTTACCTGATGCTTTTATTTTCATGCCTGTTTTATGTATCTATCTCGCGCTGATACTCATCACATTCTCCCATTTTTCCTCGTGGAAAAGCGACGCTCTCGCCTTCGCAGATAACTATTTATTCTGCCTCACGCATTCTTCCTAGAGGACCCCAACACATATCACTAACACTTACTTCCTAGATGACCCCAACACACATCACTAGCACTTACTTCCTAGAGGACCCCAACACACATCACTAACACTTACTTCCTAGAGGACCCCAACACGCATCACTAGCACTTACTTCCTGCAGGATCCCAACACACATCACTAGCAACACTCAGCACTTTTACTTTCCATCACCGTCACCTTACCCTCTGCTCATGCTGTTTTCTTTTTCTTCTCTCTTTGCTTTCCATGCTGTAATGCACTACGCTTCCAACTACTCCCCCGGTCTTTTTCTACGGCTCATAAACTTCTCATGCAGCTCCTCCTACCTGCTTCCCTTCCGTTAATAAAATAACTTTTGAAAACTTACAAAACTCGAGCATTCCAACATCGTTACAGTTTCTTTAATACGCGGCAGCTACGCCATTATCCTTCATGGGGATGACTGTGCATTTAATAAGCTTGCAGCTGCTCTTCTTCCACAAAACTGAAGCCTTGCCTGGGGCAGGTTCTCGTCTCAGGGCTGTCGTCTCGGCCCTCTTTTTGCGAAGACAAGTGACGCCTTTCTGACGTGCTGCCGTCCTCGATTTTATTATTATTATCATTATTGCGTCACGGGCTCATTAGCAAGAGGCACGTCTTCTGTCTCGGGCAGGCCTGGCTGGCACTGCTAAAATTGCTCGAGATTTAAAATGTGCTCGCGAGACCGGAAGTTTGCCAAACTGAGAATTTAGAGACCTAGGATTGTGAGTGACTAGAAATTCGCGCGACTTCAAGTGTTCAAAGCTGCGAAACTGAACTCAAGAAAATTTGAGATCCAAATGGGAAAGACAAGAGATCAGTGACACTATGTTGAACGATTCTGTACATATTATACAGAAAGCTGTAAATGTGTTTTTCATGGAAATAAGAACAGACAGAAAATTGGTAAACGTAATGGTGTCAAATAAAAAATATACAGAGAGATATTAATGGAACTGGAGGACTCTTACTCGAGCGAGCGGAGTATTTCCCTCTTGAGGACAGTGAAGAAACATCCAGAGAGTTGCGCAGAAATGCATTTTTGAAGAGATTACAGGCCATTTTCATTTCAATTTTTCAACAGAATTGCAACGAGTTTCAACGAAATGTGAAGCTCGAAAATAAGATGTAAACATCTGCTCTACTCTCCATTTTTATGTTTTTGTTTTGCACCTCACTTTTTTAGTCTCTTCGTCTGTCTGTATAACACGGAGGAATTTTATTTTGAGGGTGAGATATCACACAAATTCTCTGGCATGAATAATTCAGCCATGCCGGAATGTTGGGTTCCAAATTGAGAAGTTTTAAGCGCGCTAATCGCGACTCACGCTGCGCACAGCGAGCGTGCAAGAAGTGGAGGCTGCTCAAACCGGAAATTCTCGACCTTATGCACATTCACAAAAATTCAAAGAACTTGCGTTCCGTTGCTCGAAAATTATTCGGACGAAGGATGCACCTGTGGAGATCCAGGGTTCGTGTTCGAAACATCGTGTCATGCGACCCAATTGTCAGTGTATTTGGGACACGGGACATGGGTAAGAAAATTGAAACTTAAAGTCAGCACATTGGATGAAAGCCCATTGAAAAAGTGTCGGTGATTTCGTCAAAAATATGTATCGAAATTTCATCGTCTAATGACAAGAAGAGCATTAATTAGAGTCAGACAAACTGCTTCTTTTACCTCATCTTTGTCTTGTATCATGATGTTCATTTCACGTTTTATCAAATGCATTATGCTGTATTTGTGTTTTCAAGCAAGTCGATCTTTCCCGAGGTAAATCATCAAATCGGCTGGCACCTGCAAGCAAGGGTAATAAAGCATGGCACATCGCCGCCCACATTTCCTCATATTCTTTTTCCAGGAACATCGAAATCTCACATTTCCTTTCACTACCTCACATCGCCACTCACATTTTTCCCCCTCTCTCTTTCCAGATACATGTTCCTGGCGATCTACTCAGCGGAGATGGTCATCAAGACGATAGCCAAAGGCTTTATCTTAAATAAATACACTTACTTGAGAAACCCTTGGAACTGGCTGGACTTCGTTGTGATCGCCTCAGGCTACGTCACCCTCATCATCGAGCTCGGCCAGTTCAACGTGGAGCTCGGCAACCTGGCCGGCCTGAGGACCTTCAGGGTGCTGCGCACGCTCAAGACGGTCTCCATCATGCCGGGTGAGTGTCAGGCCACTACTGTGTGGGTGTGGCTGTGGGGGTGTGGCTGTGTGGGTGGCTGTGTGGGGGGCTGTGT
>VOMN01018666.1:0-25508 GCA_014899125.1 Orchestia grillus
TTTCGACAAACCTTAGTTTTATTTTGATAACAGTTGTAGCCCCGCCAGCCCAGAAGCACCGAGATGCAATACATTTCCTGCGTAGCGTGACGAGATTTACGCGCGCAGTTGCACCAGCAGGTCACCCTCATTATATAGATGTGAAATAAAATTTTTACGTCCCGTACCCTTTTGCTCACTCAAGATAACGAATCCTTGTATAAGAGTATACTACTGACACTTCTCATGCCCTTATTAAAATAATTTGACATTAGAGTG
This sequence comes from Orchestia grillus, assembly GCA_014899125.1. Classification (NCBI taxonomy): domain Eukaryota; kingdom Metazoa; phylum Arthropoda; class Malacostraca; order Amphipoda; family Talitridae; genus Orchestia; species Orchestia grillus. Next base: position 259 of record VOMN01018666.1, read on the forward strand.
CTATTCAACATAGAGATGGGTGAACCAAAACATATGCGCATCCACACACGTACTCCAGCCTTCTATTATACATACAATGCCGGGTCAGAATGTAAAGTGAAGTAAGTCCAAGTGTAACCATGTACAGTGCACACGAGCCTGCGTAACAGCACGTGTACAGAATTTGAAGTGAGATATGTGCACTTTCACTAGTCGCTAGTCGCTTTAATGCAACACAGTGTAGTTGAAGTCGTTTGGCATGGCAAGGGACAGAGGCAAAAGTAGAAGGAGCAGAAGTAGAAGGGGGAGAAGAAGTAGGATTAGAAGTAGAAAAAGTAGAAGGAGAAGGGGCAGAAGTAGAAGGAGCAGAAATAGAAGGAGCAGAAGTAGAAGGAGCAGAAGTAGAAGGAGCAGAAGTAGAAGGTGCAGAAGTAAAAGGAGCAGAAGTAGTAGGTGCAGAAGTAAAAGGAGCAGAAGTAGAAGGTGCAGAAGTAAAAGGAACAGAAGTAAAAGGAGCAGAAGTACTTCTAGTGCACGAAATAGAGATAGAAATAGAAGTAAGGCACGAGACAAAAGGCTGAAGTGGAAATAACAGAATTAGCGCAGGAGACCGAGGTAGAAATAGACGTATCAGAAGTAGAGCATGAGACAGAGAAGAAAAAATAATAAAACGCTCTGTCTGACTCTAGACCTCCTTTACCACACCATCTAGAAAGCAACCGTACTATAGATATTGCACAGCTATTCTACAGGTACAGATATGCATACCTGTACAGACAAAACCTACACCTGTTATTAACAGACCTCGCTATACCTGTACAGACCATAACCTTGCACCTGTTCTACCGATACAAGCAAACCAATTGAGAGGCAACCGTCGTATGGGCACTGGATATAATATCCGCAGTATGGATATAATATCCGCGGTATGGATATAATATCCGTGCAGGCTGAGTGGGACGCACAGGTGGGCGTCCCACTCAGCACCCACCTGGGTATCCCACTCAGCACCCACCTGGGTATCCCACTCAGCACTCACCTGGGTATCCCACTCAGCACCCACCTGGGTATCCCACTCGCTACCCACCTGGGTATCCCACTCGCTACCCACCTGGGTATCCCACTCAGCACCCACCTGGATATCCCACTCGCTACCCACCTCAAAGAATAATGCCCAGGTATAGGAAAAATTAACTCCCCTTTTCTGAAAAAGTTTATTTCTAAAGGCCGGGCAAGGGTAGGTTGTTCCTTTAATGCACCTATCGACGCAAAGAAAGCCTTGTAGGCCGGTATAAGCAGGGTCATAAAGTAGGTAAATGATAGTATTTCAGATTCAATTAAGGAAATAACGCATTGAGCATTTAGCTATATGCTTTTCTGGGTGCTGTAAAGTATCACGAAGAGTGTCAAAGGGATAGAGGAAATAAAATAAATTCTCAATGTCGACTTGGTTTTAATTGAATAGCGACCTTGATAACCCACCCGCTCAAGCGACCACACTTCTCATCATCCTTGATCCTCGACTGTCCGGTGCGGCAGATCACAGTTACCACACAGGCATGCCACAATGCCACACAGGCATGCCACAATGCCCCACAGGCATGCCACAATGCCACACAGGCATGCCACAATGCCACACAGGCATGCCACAATACCACACAGGCATGCCACAATGCCACACAGGCATGCCACAATACCACACAGGCATGCCACAATGCCCCACAGGCATGCCACAATACCCCACAGGCATGCCACAACGACCCACAGGCATGCCACAACGACCCACAGGACGCACGTGCCACACAGCCACAGCAGCAGCAATAGGGAGGCGTCGCTCCATGGAGGCGCGATGGAGGAGGGCCGGCCACGCACAGCGCATGGCGTGCGACCGCCGCTCGCCACTTTCACTGCAGCAGCTCCCTGACTCCGCAGGCCCTCCGTGTTGTGCTGCTGCCTGGCCTCCTGTCTGGAGGGACGGGGACCGAGTGGCCTCTGACACTGATAGGGAGATCCTGCAGCCGTCATGAGATCATGTGGCCACTATAGGCATGGAGATCATGTGGCCACTATAGGCATGGAGATCATGTGGCCACGATTGGCATGGATATCATGTGTCCACTATAGGCATGGATATCATGTGTCCACTATAGGCATGGATACCATGTGGCCATGATAGATACGGAGACCGCGTGGTCTCCTCCATAGACGTGGATATCATGTGTCCACCATAGACATGAGGACCATGTGACATCCATAGACGTGGCGATCATGCAGCCAAAATTAGACGTGGAGATTATGTAGCTACCACAGACATGGAGATCATGCAGCCAGACCTACGTATACGGTTGTCATCTGATTCCTTCCTCGTACTGGCAGAACGCGTTGCAATTCCCCAGACAGTACAATTCTTCCATGCACCGCCATTGTATTCGAGCGTGACACGGTCTCCATGTCTGCGGTGACCGCACGATCTCCATTCTTTGTGTAAAGTAAGTACACGGCAGCGGCGTGCAGACCAGAAACTGTACGTTAGACTCGTCTCCCAGGCCGGTGCATAGGTATCTAGCTACACAGATGAAGTATTTCGACCCTAATTTGAATTCCACCTGCAATTACGAATTTCACGTCATAAATACATCTAATTATACAAATGTGCAATCATTGCCATAAAAAGATACATTGACTCTCAAACCAGGCTGGTTTCGTAAAATAACATCATCAGTGAACATCATCTAAAATTATAAAATACATAATGTAAATTGCATAACAAAATTGTAGTGGTAAAAATACACATTTCTAGAATAAGGAAGCAAAGACTACGACAAAATAAAAAAGTTCTTACTCAGTCAACCTACAAATAGCAAAAAACTGTACATTTTGGCCAGATGGTTGAAATATTAGGTTACGAGACTCAGGTAAGGTCTGAATTTAACGTCGGTTTTTTTCTTGTATATGTACCAGGATCATAGAATCCTAAGATCTATCGTTATTGCTCATGGAATCTGTTATTGAAAAGTTGTTTAATGTGAAAGGATGATTCAAATTTTCGCAGTGGGTTCGAGGGTTCGAGTGAGAAGGTTTTTGTAACTGTCTATTAGTTTTATGACAAATGCCTCAGTGTTCTGGAAATCCGATCCTTGCTTCTCGAGACGTGCACCCTATACCGTATTACCCACAGAAAACATACTCAATAATTTTAGAATTAACATATAATACCGTTTAACGATGAAGTTTCTTGTTAAATGGTAATACCTCGTATCATACATACAACTTCGGTAATATTTTAATATTATAATTTTAAAATTATCATGTGTCCTTTTTTGGGGGTCCAACCGTGTAAAGGAGCCTTTGCAGGCTTCATTCTCATGAACCTAAAGTAAACTTCGCTTGCATTTATAACATATAATATGTTATAAAGTGTGATGCAAATGTTACGCATGTTTCATTCCTCACACAAAACGTTCATACAAATTCCGAGATGAACAAGACAACGTTCTTTGACGAAATTTATGATGGTTGATTTCGTATTTATAGTTCAACTTGAACATCACAATTGATAAAAAGGAGGACCAATGTTGCAACAAAAATCGGGCCAAAAAATGAATGTTCCGAACGACTGGAAATCCATCTTCTGTGCACTGGAGAACAACTCTAATAGTTAGAACAACAGTAAGTGCTCCGCTGGAAGATGAGACACTAAAATGCATTAATTTATAAAAAATCACCAATAATAATCGCACAAACTCAAACATACAATGGACAGATCAACGGTCAAACCCCACTCATTGAAGAAGGAAAGCCTTGATTTGCTCTCACATTTGTACTGTACGGAGGTAACAAGTGCGTGACAACCAAAGAGAAAATTGGGAAAATCGGCATTATGTAGAATTCAACGCGTCCGCATACGTTTCACACACTGACCAGACTCGGACGTGTAAGAGAACGCGCGGACTGCGTTCACGCGCTCTAACTTTTTCGCCGCCCCGTCGATAAATTTCAGACATAATTGATAAAAATACTTGAGTTTGGAAATTTGTAGGTAATTATGGATGCTCCGGGAAAAAAATTGGAAAGCTGTGAGCAGAGGTAAGAATGAAAGCCTCGAAGAAAATAACCTGCATCAGCACCTTGAAAGGCGCAAAAAAACTCGTTTTAAACTCTTCTGAGAATTTGCTTATCCCAAGTGCACGGTAAAATAATTAACTAAGGCCTTCTACCGTTATCTTATATTCGCAATTATTGCTGGAGAATGAAGTGTTAAGACTTTCTCTCGCAGTAAACAGAGTTATTTCCTGAGCTTCGTCGCTATACACAGCGAGATTCATCAAATGCAACAAATGCAATAATCGACATGATGCAACAAGAACATGCGACACACATCTGCCAACAACCGTTAATTTGTGCTGCAGAATTTATTTAAATATACCGTTCGGTCGGATATCAGCCATATCTTCTCGTTACCGTTCAGAGGCAGGGATCTTTTCTATCTTGGTTGTTGTTATCAATTGTACAATGATAGTGTGCCATCCATATGATTATACCACTAATAAAATGCTAACACAACACGGCTTAAGGAACAAACAATTATATGCTAAGGCGTGGCGTACATATACGTTACTGTTACATATAATTGTCCACACTCTTGTGTAAGACTTGCGAAATCGTGTAATTCTTGACACCGCCGTGTGTTTTAATTAAAGCTAATTAATTAAATGGCGTCTGCTGCCAATTCCAGCTACCGCGCGCAGGCAAACCGGTCGAGGCGGTGGTGGTATTGGTGTTCTCTCCTGAGAGGCAGGTGTTAAGTGACCAGAGGCAGGTGTTACGTGGTGAGAGGCTGGTGTTAAGTGACCAGTGGCAGGTGTTAAGTGACCAGAGGCCGGTGTTAAGTGACCAGAGGCCGGTGTTAAGTGACGAGAGGCCGGTGTTAAGTGACGAGAGGCAGGTGTTAAGTGACCAGAGGCAGGTGTTAAGTGACGAGAGGCTGGTGTTAAGTGAAGAGGTGATTCAATCGCTAAAGGCGAGAGAGAAGACGCTATTGAAACACATTTTCATTTCATTGAAATGTCGCGTCCATTTTGCAGTAAAAGCTTGAAGTTTTTGACCGACAGAATCGAAATCCTTTTCGACAACTTAGTGAGGAAATGTGTATTCCATGAAGATACTATTAAAAAAATGTATTATCAGTGAAACAGATGTAAACTAAGTATTTCCTTGGAAGAAAAGTTGAAAGATGCTTGAGTCCTGTATGGACTGAATATATGAAGAAACAATATTGGAACGTGTTTTAAAATACTTAAAAAAGACGATGCAGCCTGTTGGTCGATGAGCCTACTGATGAGCTGAATATGATGAACATAAGCTTAGGACACATGAATATAATATGCATTCATGCATTTTCAAGCATTTGCCTAGAGGTGGTAGATGAGGAGTCAAAGACCAATGGTCTAAAGCGTGTGGAAGCCTGCCAAAGAAAACAGGCCGTTCATTAAGAAGCAGGTGCAACTTCCTCTGTAAAGACCCCTGAAGAGCGCGACAACTAAGTCATCCATACAATATCCATGCAAATCATTCATGCAGCATCCACGCAAATGATCAATGCAACATCCGCTCAAATCATCCATACAACATCCATAGACAAAAATGTAAGAATACAAAGAGAGACAGAAGCGCTGTCAAAGAAGGCGTACAATTTCTCACGACCTCAAAAATTGAATGCAAGTTGTATTCTTATACAAACGAGTACATTTGCGTGAGCACCCTGGCGTCGAAGCGAGAAGGCATCAGGACGCCCAGCACACTTGCTAATGTACCAGGTTGAGATAATGTTGAAATAAAGACTTTAGCGCCTCTGTTGGTTATTGTTATTGCGAACGATAAATGAAGGGACGGTAGGACGTCATGACGCGAGAGTGTCGACGTCATGAACTGAGGGATGACCGTGGTAGAGGGGATGGTCGTAACCGTAATCAATCGAGAGATGTCCGTACTAGGAGTGATGACTAGAGAAAACAAATAAACGTTTGTTACGGCATCACCACAAGACGATGGCATCACTACAGCGTGAAAGCATCGCCACAGCGCGATGGCAGAACTACAGCGCGATGGCATCACTACAGCGCGATGGCATCAAAAGCCACGCCAACAATGCATCGCAACAATGCATCACAACAATGCATCACAACAATGCATCATAACAATGCATCACAACAACGCATCACAACAATGCATCACTACAATGCATCACAGCAATGCATCACAGCCCAACTGCAACTGTGAACAGCAGCACCTCCCCGGAAAATTTGAACCGGAATAATATGGGCAAAATAATCCGGAAATTTCAAATACATTGTATAAGTTCTGCTGTAACAATGGAATACCCACTGCACTACACAAGTTATTTTCAAAACCCTGTGTGGAAAAAATAATACAACGTTAAGTATTGACTGGTCTGCGAGTACAGAACTATGTATACTCTTCGAGTAATTTCGATTATAGTGCTTATCAAAAGTGCTTTTCTAGGGCTAACAAACAGAATTGCAAACACTTGCTTCAAACTTTGAAATGTAATAAAAGTTCATAAACTGAAACACAAAGATGTGTTTCGAAAAACAGATAAAATGTAATTTCAAAAGTAATCTGATGTGGAGATGCTGATTGACTGTGGAAGGTGCATGACAACACAGAGCATAACAACACAGAGCGTAACAACAAAGAGCGTAACAACACAGAGCGTAACAACACAGAGCGTAACAACACAGAGAGTAACAACACAGGACGTGACAACACAGAGCGTTACAACACATAGCGTTACAACACAGAGCGTAACAACACAGGACGTGACAACACAGCGTAGCAACAGAGTGTAACAACACAAGGGGCAACAACACAGAGCGTAACAACACAGAGCGTGACAACACAGAGTGTAACAACACAGGGTGTAACAACAGAGGATATAACAACACAAAGCGCAACAGCACAGAGCGTAACAACACAGAGCGTAACAACACAGGGCGTAACAACAAAGAACTTAACACACGGCATAAAAACACAGGATGTAGCAATATAGAGCGTAACAACACAGCGTAATAACCAGCGTAACGCACCTGGTGCGTACGGGGACGGTGACGTCATCAAGGCGTGACGGTGGTTTCAAGTCGACAGATAACGCTCAAGTGAGGGCTTCATTTTGGAGGACCATTAGCTACTCGAACCTGCATTTGATTGTTATGTGGAATTAAAACGAATGGCATTCGAACCTTCGTACGGAAAGTGCTCACAAATTCTCCATAGAGACCAGAGAATCGTGCCGTGCGGTACTTTCATGATGAACTGCTGAAAAAATTCCGCATAATTTAGTTAAGAAAATGGCTGGCATTAAGTCGAGTAAGCTCACTAAATGTAGCGTACTGCATCACGGACAATCTATTTACACACTAATGAAATTCTGATGGTGCTAATTGAATGCCTGTCACCGTGCACACTAGCTCCCAATTAATCAGGGGCAATAAAGGATGGAACATTCGCTAAGAAATAAAAGAAACGCAGCTGCCTTATAAGTACCAAATCATCTTGAATCGGGTCAGCCGACTTCTTCTGGGTCGTAAATATTACTTCCCATGCTTTCGGGTCATCAAACATAGCTTGTCTTCAGGAGTGACAAAATGCACAATCGGTGGAGCTAAGAATATTCAACAAATTATCTAAAAAATGCGCATCTAATCACCAAATGGCATTCTGGGTATCATTTTCACGATAGAATCTCTGTAAGGACTTAGAAAGTTAAGAATTTCTCTACTTTCTTGGTGGAAGGCTTACAGGCTTGGAGGATAAACAGTATCGTGGATACGCGACGCTATACGGAAAGAAATTTTCCAAATTTTCCTTCAATATATGAAGAGAGCTTTCGCGGCACGTGCCAACCTCGCGTGTCGCTGTGTGAGTGGTCGTGTACTATTCAGATATGAAAAGATTATTTTACCCTCGTGAATGTTGTAATTCCAATATGCTGGAAATAAAATTGAGTGTTTTTATAATTACAAAAATACCCCATTGGGCCACAGGCTATCTAGTGTGTGTTATGAACACACTAGAACACAACACACTGTTAGCTTATTACAAATTCAAAATTTCAGGGAATTAATTCTTTTTGTTTACGGAGAGCGTTCCTCAATTAGATAAACGGGCGAGATATGTGAGCATCAATTGAGCGCATTTGAACTAGGTAAAATTAGATGATCGAACCCATTATAAGCTCACGATGACTCTCATTACGACGAAAGTAGCCAGGAAGTTCTGCTGCGACCTTACGTACGACTGGCCGAGACGTTCAGACGTACCTGATGTTCAGTCCTGCGTGCTTACTCGGGAGCCCATTACCCCCATTACTCGTGAGCCCATAACCTCTCTCTACTCGGGAGCCCATTACCCCCATTACTCGTGAACTCATTACCTCCCATTACTCGTGAACTCATTACCTCCCATTACTCGTGAGCCCATTACCCTCATTACTCGTGAGCCCATTACCCCCCATTACTCGTGAGCGCATTACCCCCCATTACTCGTGAGCCCATTACCTCCCATTACTCGTGAGCCCATTACCTCCCATTACTCGTATGCCCATTACCTCCCATTACCGCCACCACAGCGTCGATCCCATGAGCCGACATCGGAACAAACCGCGACATAAACTGGGCACAAAATGCGTCGCTCCCCTTCTTTCTCTTTCAAAATCGCTTTGTGAAACAGTTTTAAACTTGTTATGCCAAAAGCATAAATTCCGCCTTTCCTGGTGGAATTTAACCCTCTTGCGTAGCACGTTCATGATAGCACCTTCGGCCAAACGATGGTACTTCATGCATTGAGTAAGCATTATATTTTGGACAATTCAGCCCTATGCAGGTGAATAATTGTATTCATGACATTTTAAAGATTGAGCACTCACGAAATTATTTATAATTCAGCTCGTTGCAGCTCAACAGTCGTATTCATGATACTTAATACATTGAGTACATGTCAAAGTTTATTAAGCTCCGTCTCATACAGATCAACAGAGCCATATCCATGATACTGCGTGCATTAAATACGTATTACGTACTACAATTTAAACATGCAATGTTTCAGAATTTTGGGCTCGATTGGGCTGAAATATTTTCAATTTCTTCGCGAAGTCGTGAGCTCCTGATTCAAAAATATACATAGGTTGAGCTGTAACTTTTTGAAATGAAGATGGATAAGTGAGGGACACCGGCTTAATATTCTCATTTATGAGCCCACTCCAACCGTCAGGGCACCGAACAAATTCTGCAATTGCTAAAACATCCATACACAATCTCCACCGTCTATATACGATCTCCACCGTCTGTACACAATCTCCAACGTCTATGCACAATCTCCAACGTCTATACACGATCTCTCCCGCCTGTACACAGCTATACACAATCTCCACCATATATACACAATCTCCACCATCTGTACACAATCTCCACCGTCTATACACAATCTCCACCGTCTATACACAATCTCCACCATCTATACACAATCTCCACCGTCTATGCACAATCTCCATCGCAGAGGGCAGCTTACTCAGAGTTCATGCCTCGAAGGTGCCACTAGAACGGGATGGAAAAAAGCAATGCAGGGCTAAAGGCTGACGTACAAGTGTACATGCCGCCGCCATTTTTGAGGGTCTGTACATGTACAGTTCCGCAGCTTGGAATGGGTTAATATGGATAGCTAATTATGAAGTTCATCTTTGTCTCGCACGTTTGTCGATGTAACCTACTTCTTTGGCGGTGTTGTGACCGTGAGACAGTTTGTGTTGATCGAGTGTTTAACTTTGTGTTGTGCCGATCGATTTCTAATTATCAGAACAAAAGCCTCTCCACAAACGACAAGGTCGGCAGACGTCCGCCCCCGCACTCAGCACGATGAACAGCTTATCTGGCTGAAACGAAATAACTGAAACTCCTCTCCATTAATGAGGAATAAATTTCTCCATCGAAGTTGCTCACCTCATGTGTGGAGAGAAATGCCTGGGGGGAAATGATTTTACATAAAAATTTTCATTTCTCCAAATGGAAAATTATTCATGTCCTGTGGGCAGTAATTGTTTGATAAATAACCCGAGATTTGCCAGTTGGGTTTGAAGGCTAGACTGTGGTCGCATCACCCATGTTGTCCCATAACCACCCTCATTAAAAACTTACACGTTTTGCTATAAGAGACCGAGTCCCTCTTCCTTTTTTCTGAGCTTTTATTACTTCATCTGATTTACAATCGACGCCATTAATGGTTCACTGAACTCGTCTTCTCAGGCCCGCCTTCGCCACCTTCGAGTTCAGAAATTTGACCTAATCGATGACGTAACTTGCATCGTTCCAAAACTGCACAGCGCACCATGAAAGCGCCGTTAATTAGGGGCGGCGTTTCGAAACTGCATCTCACCCTCGGTGTATGTCAGCCGACGGTGCCTCCATCATACGTACTGTATGAGGCCTTTCACTTGATGATGCCGCTCTATGTAGTGAAGGTCGTTAACATACGATCGTTCGTTTCGTAACCTCACATATTCGTGACAAGGGCAAGAGAATTTCCCGTGCCAGCGGAGAAATGAAACTTCGATTCAAATCACTCTCGCAAGCAAAGACTTGATTAAGTGTTTGTGCGAGTCTTTATGGATGTGACTAACCAGGCAAGCTCTCACACGGTAAACTACCATCGTCTTGAAATTGAAATTGGTCGTTTTGAAATTGGTTGTTTGAAATTGGTCATTTGAAATTGGTCACTCAGACCTTAGAGCATCTCGGGTGCCTTGCTTTGTATTTGAATGCAACCACCCCACCAACTCTCGAGCAACGCAGGAAAATAAGCGTGACCTGTGAGAAGGAACTTGCTATTCGCGGCACCGCGGATTCCAGGCGAAAAAGTAAAAGTGCTTTACGTCAAGTTTATCCGAGACCCGGTGGCAGCGTTCTGACGAGCTACGTCAAGCTTCAGAGCATTTCGTCTCTCACGACGCATACACCGGAAGACGTCGATCGCAACATTCAACGAGTGTTATATATACACACGTAAAACACGCGCAAGCATGTATATACGTATATATATATATGCAGGTATACTACCGTTCCCATGCTGTGAAATATGACCGTAAATCTTACGTGAAATATTGTAATTTTCCGTATCACTGATACGGGCTACCTTCTACGATATAGTTTTGCCGATTAGGTATATGGACCCGGGAATCTGGACCCTGGAATTTTTACCTACATGTCATATTCCTTCAGTGGATAAATAACTGGTTACACCACAAAATATTGCCATAAACTTGGCGAATTATTATAGGGTATAGGTAAGTGAACTCGCAAACATTCTCACCAAATCATAACGAGAGCGTTCGTAAGAAATAATGGAGAAGAACCCTAACTGCAGTGTAAAAACTTCACACTTTTACAAATGCACCTCCACCCATGAGTCATTTGGGCCCTTAGTCAGACTTCACTCATCGCTTCCCCAAACTTACCGAGACGGCAGTTCAATCTCAGACCTATCCTGTCACACGAGGGAAAAACTGACTTTAAAATATGTTCAAATGGCACTAGCAAGCACTTTAGCGTGAAACCTGCTATCTTTCTCGAATTCTCTCCATCTTTGATTGATATTTATCCTCCGATCGGCAGGCATAGGCAACGTTTTAGTGGGAGACGCTTTCGATGCCATGGAATATTTTACAACTGTCTCCCGTTACCTACGGTCATGCCTGACTGCTTCTCTAGCGCACGGTAAGTAAGTGAAATACTAGAGAGCAGCGCTGTCTGAGACCGTGATTCATGAAACAGGTATGTCTGAGACGCAAGCTTCGCCAAATCGGCAAAACGTGAAGAAAATGCCCGAGGAAACCTAACGACAACAACCTAATTAGGTGAACTTTACCTGAAATATGTACGTCTCACAGCTTACGATGCAAATTTTCCTTTAAAACTAAGTATTTATTGACTCTAAATAAGCTGTTTGGATAAAAAAATGCTATAAAAGAATGCAGTAGTGGTTCCAGACAGTGAAAGGGACTTACGAATACCGGTGAGAAAAAACCGGTTGCGAAATGCCGGTGGTCGCAGGAAATGCCTACACCTTCGATAAAAAAACGTTTACAAGAAAGTGAGGATCGTGTCAACATACTTTACAGCGCAAAAAAAATGTTGTCACGAAGGATGCCAGCACTTGCATACTGTACGAAAGAGTGTAATGAAAGAATTTGAAAGTTCTCAAAAATGGAGAAAGTTTTCAAAAATAAAGCGAGTTCTCAAAAAAGGAAACGACTTCTCAAAAAAGAAAACGAGTTATCAAAAAATTAAGCGAGCTCTCAAAAAAGAAAGTAACTTCTCAAAAAATAAAACGAGTTCTCAAAAAATGAAACGAGTTCTCCAAAACAACGTTTCAGATGAAGCGGTGTGTCGCGTTGAGATGTTTACGTGGTCACCTCGCCATGACACAACAAGGGGGAGTTTTGCAGGAAAACGATGGCCAAATGTGTAGACACTCAGACTGGGAGCGCGTGCTGGCCTATGCGTCACTGTCGCATTATTCGCACAGGACTTCAATTGGCGAAAAATATCGCAGGGAATTTTACACTTATTAACACTGAATACTTTCTGTTGCGCAGTTTGTATGGCACAGTTTATAACGCGCAGTTCTTTATTGTGCAGTTTATATTATACAGTTTACGTTGTACGGTTTTTATTGTACCATTTATGTTGTACAATTCATATTGCACAGTTTGTATTGTGCAGTTTTACAGTTTAAATTGTGCGGTTATACAGTGTACATTGTACAGTGTATATTGTCAATTTCATATTGTGTGGCTTATATTTTTCATTTCATATTGTTCAGATATGTTTTACATATTGTGCAGAGTGTATAGTACAGTCATTGTTGTACATTTCATATTGTGTAGTTTTTAACGTTCTGTTTATATTGTACGTTTATATTGTACACTTTATATCTCACAGTTCAGCTTTACACAGCAAAGCGCAGCAGGCAAATTCTCAGAATATCGCAGACAATCTTACAAATACATCGTGTTTGTAAGAATTGTGCATCAAGAAATTTGACTAATGCATTTTACCATTTACATATATAAAGAGAAAATAAACATTTAGAATAACGATGAGGGAGCGACGATGCAAAGGGAAAACGACCCGCGAAACAAACCGGACAAAAATTACGTTATTCATGCTCAAAACTCAACGCAAACGACGATTCAAAAATTCCAAGCGAATCCAAGCCAATAAAATTCCAATTCGTTGCCAGGTCCTTCCTTTTAATGTTTTAAATATAATTTGCTTTCATTCTTTCAAAGCAACAAAATTGCGTTTTTAATGATTTGGTCAGAGGCAGGGCGCTTTTAGAAAACAGAAAGATGAAATTCCAAGTGCGATGAATTCTCCGACAGAAAGTTGAGTGAGAGGCAGGAGGAAGCCCAAGATGGTCTGCCCATCAAAGACATAATTTCTCCGACATACCACCAGCCAGGACTGTGAGCACTGCCTTCCCTACGTTCTTTTCTCGTACCTGAGCCTGCAAAAGCGTACGAACGAAGAGCTCCCTGTAGAGGTGCCGTGGACGCTCCTAGGGAAATGGGAAAGCTGGCTCTGCGGAATGATGTATGGATACAACAGGAGGATTGATTTCACAAGATGGGAAATGCGTACTAAGACTCGTACATGGAGTCATTAGTACGATGGGATATTGTGCCTACGTATTGTGGCGGAATCTTGTATGTTCATGTAGGTATTATGATGAAACACTGCATCTGTATCCTTATGGTACCTATGCTACCATACAATAGTACACATTGTATGCCATGGTGTACTATTGTACCTATGCTACCATATAATAGTACACATTGTATGCCATGGTGTACTATTGTACCAATGCTACCGTAACACATTACTCCTATAGCATGATGGGACATTACATCTACATATTTCATGATAGGTTCTCGCATCTACATTATGTTATTACACTCCCTGTACAGTACGAGTTTTTTAAAGCCAATAATCGAGATGAAAAGTTTAATTTCTAGGTCAGAATTTCTCCGAACGATTTCATTCTCGGTGCTTGAATTTTCAGTTTCTCATGCGCATATGTGTCTAATTTATAGCAGAAGCAACATTAACCTTTAATTTTTTTACACCCCTATTTTCGGAAGACCCTTTTTCACAACAGATGTTATAACTCCGCCACGTAGACGCACAGGCGCACAAGTGAGAAGCAATTCTGCTATTAAACAAAAGACGGTGCCAAAATGACAGCCAATACGGGTCCGCATAACGCGTGTCAGCAAAGCCTGGAGAGCAGAGATCGATGACTACTTGTAAATGTATATACATATATATATAAATATACACACATATATATATGTATATATATATATATATATATATATACGGCAAGAGTGATGCTCAGAGACAAGCTGAAGCTGAGGAAGCTGCTCACCTTTGCAGCGATGCAGTATGCTGGGTATGTGTTCTCTAAGTGTACGGGGAGTAAAAAATTTTAAGCGAAATCCTTCGTGTGCTATTGAGTAGAATGGACAAGCGGACCTGATGAATGAGTGGTCAGGCAACTGAATAAAATAGTAATGAAGAAGAAATGGATGCACGAGCAGTCTAAGTAGAGCTATCTTGGCATTTTCATGATAAGAAATCATATCGGCGCTTCGTGAAAAGTTCAGCTGAATTGCTTTCATGATATCAACAAGTTATTGATCATTACGTAGTGAATCCCAGTGCTATATCACGAGTATTACTGCTCACCATTACTATCACCATCAGTAACAATCCCCACTAGAGTTTAACATTCAAGAACTCAGATGTTAGCGAATTCCTTATACCTTCATCAAACAGTCAAATATTATTGCGAGTTAGGAGACGCCTTCCTGACAAACATAATTCATTCAAAAAAAAAGGCTGACGCTCACTTCGAATATTTCTTTTCCAATTTCTCAACCTTACGTAACTGTTTCAGGTCACTGCGTATTAAAACATTCAGTTACTAATCATTTTAATAAAGCTACTATTTCTCTAACTACAATATGCAACGCTTTGGTACGTTATATTCACAGGAATCAACGGGAACAGCCAGCGCATCTCTGCATAAAATTCGGAAAATTTTGCGCTTTGACACTGACGTTATTATATTTCGATTAGATTGAATATGTGCAGTGAATGCTTGCATGATATAGCAATTCGATGAAGCGTAAAGTCAAGCTTATGATGTACACATACATATATGCATCATATGTATCATAAATATCAACTAATTGAGGCTTGATAATTCCAAGAGGAGCTTATCATCAATTATTGGAAACTCATATATTTATTCTCCTATGATCTTGTCTTGATAATCTAATACCTCCAGTAGCATAAATTGTAAATTTGAAAGGTAACATAAGGAGAATCTTAACATCCCAGCGTCAACGCCAGGGTAGTCACTGATTTTTGCAAGCTAATTTTATTTTTATCGGTGAAATTTAGGGTAGAAATAGGGATCTGTAAAATTTAAGGTAAAAATAGGGGCCGGTGCAATGAAGGTAGAAATTGGAACAGGAGCAATTTAGGATACAAATAGGGATCTGTATAATTTGGGATAGAGATTATTGAGACCTACTATTTAGGTTAGAAATAGGGATGTGCACAATTTAGTCCCCACTCCAATTACGGTCCTCAGTTGAACTAGTGATTGTGCATTTATATGGTATGCATTTTTTGCGAACCTAACGGAGGAACTGGAAAATGGGTCACAGCGGAGACTGCAGTCATTGCTGGAAGTCAGCCGCTGGAAGTCAGTTGCTGGAAGTCAGTTTCGTGGTCAGTTCACGTCACAACCATGTACAGTCTTAAATCTCTTAAATATCCTCCCTGCATAAAGTCAACTTACTCAGGTCCCTGCCTCTCTCGCCTGAATATGCAATAGAAACTGACAAAAGTTCCGGACTGGGAAAGGAGTCTAATAGAAGTTCAAACTGAATAAGAGTTACGCTGTTGTTTTCCGGCTAAATAGAAACCATGTAAGAATTACCTGCCAGTTTTTATTTCTCGGCGGTTCGACGTATTTCCATGGGGAGAAATTCCTAAAATGGTTGGCCAGACAGAAACTGTGGTCTGAGTTACAATATAATGTGTGATTTCGAGAAGCTCGCTGTATCAAAATATGGTTGCGTAAATTATTCCTACGAGATATTCCTCGCGCTTGCGTCTCAATACCTAATAACATTGAAGCACCGACTCCATAAATGTCATCGATTTATGCCAGCTCGAATTGTACAATTGCATCATTTCTCGCCTCTCTGTAAAATTTACATCGTCTACTAACACACTGCGCGTGAACACTAGGTATACGTAGACACAAATTAACGGCATCAAATACTCCGGTGAACAGGATTTTCTTCTTAGGAAAAGTTTATCTTCCTTTCATATATACTCCGAGAAAAAGTAGTCAAATTTATTAAAGGTTTTTAATTGACATATAATTTCATGATTTTGAGATTATCTCTAGCATGGTGCATCACTATATTTGCTTTATAACGTAGTGAATGAATTATCACATATTGTGAATCCATTCACAAGAAATTAACACCGTATAACAGGGACGTCACTCGCAATTCGAAGAAGGAACCGCCTAAAAAATCCGAGTTAAAAATTCCTTCGTATAATTTTCTGGAAAATAATGAGAACCACCTCAGAAATCCATGTTAAATTCTAACTTATCCTTGTTGTAACGAAAAAAATAAAAATATGCCATCTATGTCGTGGCGATGCAACAGTGAGGGCCGGTGTCAGGGCTGACATGACACAGAGGATCACAGTGAGGGCCGGTGTCAGGGCTGACATGACACAGAGGATCACAGTGAGGGCCGGTGTCAGGGCTGACATGACACAGAGGATCACAGTGAGGGCCGGTGTCAGGGCTGACATGACACAGAGGATCACAGTGAGGGCCGGTGTCAGGGCGGACATGACACAGAGGATCTCTTATGCCGCAGCGCCGGACTATGGAAAGCCATCGTCTCCAGCTCCGCCACTGCCGTTAGTGCCGCGTAAATGCGGTGAAATAGGCATGTGTGTTTCACTTCACTGCTAAGTGCGAGATTTCACCTCCTGCGTTGCCTCTGTCTATCGCACATTGAAGAAAACGTCCAGTAAAAGTCATGCACGAATGGGGTTGTTTAGAAGGTGTAGTTTTGAAACATAATTAACTAGAGTTACTGTTCGCTTTCTTACGTTATGATCGAGAAATCAATAATATTTAAACAGTTTGAAAAGAGTTGAAAATAGTTGGAAAAGAGTTCAAAATAGTTTGAAAAGAGTTGAAACTGTTTGAATACACGACTATACCTAGAGGTATTTATCAGTCTGCTCAGGATACTCATAAGTAACCCTTATTCGTACCTATCATTCAGTTAATTTGTTGCGATCCACGAAGAGGTTCCGTGGATATGAACAACGTAGGATAAAACTCTTACAACATTGAAACCTGAGTATTTTTCAGAATTAAACAATACCAAATGCAATCAAGTGTACGGCCATTTTGATGTGATTCGAGTCTAGCGAAACAATAAGCAAAGCAATGAGGAAGCTCTAATTAGATGACAATATTGTTTGCTCTCACGTCAAGCGAACAAAGTTCCCAATTTAATGCCCGCAATAAGCCCACCCAAGGCCCCTGCCATCCAAGTCATTTCCATGCAACTGCCGCAGCTTATGCGCTGTGAACCGAGTACCTACATATTACTATTGACTTTCATTACCACATGACTTCATAGGCCTTCATTTTACCAGGAACTTTTGGTAAAGAACGTCCGGGAATGTAAACGAATTTTGAACGTGAAATAAGCCTAACAGGAAATTCAAACGCGTTTTTTCACGCTCGAACCGAGCCGCTAACAAACGGCAGTCCGGCGCACGGCTGGGACACGACGGCAACGTCGTCACGAGTTCGAGAAGAGCAAAGTGCTCGTGAAGTCTTATCACAGTTCTACAATTTAATTATGATCGGAGCTGATAAGGCACATGAGTTTGGCTTGTTCCAATGTACGCAGTGTCATCGAAGTTTTTATCTAAATTTCAGTCACGAGAGAGAAGTCAAATTTATACATCTCGGCAACAGCTTCTGTAGTTAAATTTTGAAATTGCAAAGAAAGTCCATGAGCGCTCGTCTGCATATTATTTATATGTTGACTATTGTTCGTAAACTTGCAATGCTTTAAATCTACGTGAAATAATGGGGTGGGAGAGAAAGAGCTGTCAGTCTGTAAATTTAGATTGTTTCTGTCATTAACCTTTGTCTGGAAATTAGGTCGGCATCTATTACTGCAAATTTTTTTACAGTCTACTAATGCCAAGCTTTGTACTACACTCGAATGCGTGATTCTGGAAGTTAGGAAAGAAATTTGTTCGACTCTGAGCGGAAATATTTTGCGGCGTGAACGCACGTAACAGGGCAAAAACGGGTCCAATTATGTGAAATAAAATAAAATGCAAATGAAAAAATAACGGAAGAAGACTTGAAGTGAGTCACAAGAGCTGTGCAGTAGCCTAAGCCCCTCGTTCTTCGAGCCCGCTCGAGTAATGGAAGTGGCGGGGCAGTGGTGGTCACATTTTGAAGCGAATTATCAAGAAATTGAACACTTTTGGTGTGAATTATGAAACTAGACGCTTTTGAAGTGAATTATCAAGAAATTAGACGCTTTTGAAGTGAATTATCAAAAAATTAGACTCTTTTGATGTGAATTATGAAACTAGACGCTCTTGAAGTGAATTATCAAAAAATTAGATACTTTTGAAGTGAGTTATGAAAAATTAGACTCTTTCAGAGTTATTAATGAAGAATTAAACACTTTCAGAGATAATAATAAAAAAATTAGACACTTTCAAAGTGAATAATAAAAAAATTCAACGAACGAAAGAGGCTACATAAATTGAACATTTGTATTAACTTTCAACATCGTGAGCCTTAGAGGGGAAAAGATACACAATTCCCTAGCAAACAAAATGCAGTGCGATTGAATGCGTCTAGTTAAAGTCCCAGAGACTTGGACTAGTGAAATCCAGCTGGTGGTGCGTGCTGGTGCAGGTGGTGTGCAGGTGGTGCAGGAGGTATTGGTGATGCAGGTGGGGCAAGTGATGTGTGCTGATGCAGCTGATGAAGAGGGCCCAGGTGGTTCAGCTGGGTGTTTCTCCCTGGAGATGCAGGAGGTGCATTTGGTGCAAGTGAGGGTTCCACTCAGGTGGTGCAGTGGTGGGTCCACTCAGGTGGTGCAGTGGTGGGTCCACTCAGGTGGTGCACTTCACTTTCTCTGCGAGCGACGGTCTGACTCACTGGCGTTGTTGTTGGTCTGTTGTTGTGTTGGTCTGTTGTATTGTATTGTGTTCACGTGTTATTGAGTTGATGTGTTGTTGTGTTGGTCTGTTGTATTGTGGTCATGTGTTCTTGAGTTGAAGCGTTGTTGTAGTGTTGTGTTATTGTGTTTTTGTGTTGGTAGATTGTTGTGTTGTATTATGTTCATGTGTTACTGAATTGATGTGTTGTTATAGTGTTGTTTTGGAAAATTGTTTTGTTGTATTATGTTCTTGTGTTATTGAGTTGGTGTGTTGCTGTGCTGTTTTGTTGTAGCTTTGAGCTGTTCTTTTATTGTGTTGTGTGGTTGTCTTGTTGTGTTGATGAGTTGTTGCGTCGTTGTGTCGTTGAGCTGTTGTGGCACTGTTTTGTTGTGCTGTTCTGTCGTTGTGTTTTGTGTTTTGTGTTTGTGTGTTAGGTTTGCGATCACTGCAGTCACGGCCTAGAGTATCAGCAACGTTCACCATATTCCTCCAGACACACCGAGTCGCCAGTGATTTACACTCATTTTAAAATTTCAAATTACGATTCATGTAATTTAGAGTGAGTTCTGGAATGGTGTACGCGAGTGAAAACTGGAGTCAACTTTTAACTCTGCAATCGTGACAAAAAATGACCTCATTGCGTGATTGTTCGATCGGATGAAAAATTGTTAAATTCATTAGGAAGAAATTCCATTATTTATTTTTATTAAATATATTATATCTATGTATGTTATATTTATATATTTGTGATACTTATTTATTCCATATAGGTTATTTATATGTATTTATATAGATTAATGAGTGGGTAATGAGTGGTTACTCTCATTACCCATGTTGCCAGGTCATACGTTGCCAGGAGATCACACGTTGCCACGAGGTCACACGTTGCCAGTAGTAGGTCACACGTTGCCGGTAGATCACATTGTGGTCGTGTTGCCAGTAGGTCACATTGTGGTCGTGTTGCCAGTAGGTCACATTGTGGTCGTGTTGCCAGTAGGTCACATTGTGGTCGTGTTGCCGGTAGATCACATTGTGGTCGTGTCGCCGTAATTCCATCGGAATTACTCACAGACATGATTTCAGAAGATCTAAGGCATTGTGAATCAATGAACAGTAATTTTTTCCTGACTGTCGTACTAGTGGCACGTCACAGACGTGAGGAAAACGATATATATAAAAATGCATCGCACATTCAAAGGTAGATCAACACAACACATGTTAACAAAACCTACATTAAAAACGAAAAACAACATATATGGAGGAATGAAAAAAATATTTGAACTTGAAATAATGCGGAGTATTTCGTCTGAATGTCCGAACTCGCATGTTTTGCCCCCTCGCATTTCATGGAATTCGATCCCACATGCATAGCATGATTTCGAGAGCAGCCGCAAGCAATGGCATTCGATCCCTTGCATTTGTCAGTCTTATACTGCCGTGATGCTCCTCCAGATCTCCATAACAAAGATAACAACGCATCATATGCCTTGAGATGGAACCGCCTAATATCAGGGGATATCCAAGTTGCACAAACGAGTTCCTCTGGAAGAATGGTATATATTTTGCATTGTATCTGAGAGGACATTTTATCTCGGTCGCCGTCATCGGGTTTCGTTAACATTAGCCTTCCATTTACCCCGCTCATTTTTATTGCGAGATCTAAACGGTGTTTGTCTGCTTGGTGTCTTCTTTGAATCCGTTAAATTATTGAAAATCATAAAGTGTGTTTCTCATTCGTGATTCCTTCTATCGATAATTTACTCGTCATCACAAGTCATCCTATAGAAATTATAAAATGAATTACATGTCACTTTGCCCTCGCAAATGACCACCTAAAAAGCTTCATATTCATCAAAAATTTCGCTATGAATCCAGATCGCTTCGTCCCCCAGACCACATGGGGAACCCAAGATGTTTCACAACTCCTGCTCTCACGAGACTGATGACGTAAAAGCAAAGACGTAAACCGTGCGCACGCTTGCGCGAGGATACCAAATGGCTTTCCCCATCTTGGGTACGTTTGTTCAAACGTCAAAAAGACTATATATATATATATAGAATTAAATAGCATTAAACAGCATTTCGCACACAGCACCAGCTGGCATAAGTGGCACAGAGGGCCCACATGCCGCCTGCACCATCTGGCGGGGTGCTGTCTGCCCCGTTGTAATTTCCAGTGTTAATTTCTTTTGGACAATTTTCTGGTTTGTGAAATTTATTTATTTGGCTATTTACAATTTGTTAGGTTTTTGTGGTTTTTATTTGTTAATCTTTTTATTTAGCTATTTCAGGTTCGTAAGTTTTTTCATTTAGCTATATCTAATTCGTGAAATTTATTTACATGTATTATTTCCTTACCTATAGCAAATTTATGAGATATATTTAATCGATCCATTTTATTACCTATATCAAATTCGTAACACTAATTTATCATTAAGATTTATTATCCACTTTTATGAGACAAAATTTATGTATTCATTCTATTTGCTTACCTACTTCTAATTCATAAGATTTATTTACTTGTTCTACTTATTTACCTATTTTAAACTGTAGAATCTATTTATTTATTCATTCCTTTATTGATAGTGTATAAAATGCACGTATGCAAATTTACAATTAATTTCAAAGAATTTTTCCCGCAAAGCACGACCCAGTGAGGGAGCTGGGACTCGACCTGGTGATGAAAAAGACGCGCTGACGAGGCAGTATTCCAGCGCAGCATTACACAGCTCACCGTCAGCATCACCACCACATACAGCAGTATTCCAGCGCAGCATTACACAGCTCACCGTCAGCATCTGGAAGGAGGCCTGGATCGACGGCCCCGTTTCCAGCAAGACTCATGTCGCAGCTCATCTGTTGAGCGGCATGGTACGCTGCCTTCAGGTTCTCCTGGTCCTGGACTCGCGATGTGATTTTCCGTCTGTGTCCGCCGAATTGTGTTGGTTTCAAATAAATATTCATGAAAATCGCTTTGAATTAATAAATTTCCCTTGAAATTATCAGGTTCTTAGAGGGCAGTGTGCCTCTCCAGGAGTTGTCGTAGCGTTAACGTACTGGGAACAAAAGGGAATCTTTGGAGGTAATGAAGGGAATTAGGATTTGAATTTTTTTTCACTGTAAGTCGAACACGCGTTCTATTTGTTTTCGGGTATTATCAATTTGTATATCCCGTTTTTAAAACAGGAGGATCTTGATGACTTTAAACGTTAGCTTTTCTGTGACGAGATACAGACCACTGCGAATTCAAAAGTAAAAAACACTCAAATATCTAGGGACACTATGATAGCAAAATTCTCTAACTGTATATTTCAATGACTAGTTATACTTTAAATTTCCAATTAGCACTCTAGCCTACGAGGCACATCACATTTTCACCATGAGATCCACTTCTACACAACAATGAAAACACACCAAACTTTTCCGAGTTCTATTTCCTTGTTGACCGCACAGTATCCTCGGGGACAAAATGCCAGTCCCTCCTAAATGCACGGGGGTCACAGCACGAGATTTAAGGTCCCCTCGGTCTGGTTCCTGCAATTTGAATGCAAACAAACACTTGGGGAACGCAGACGTCCGCGCTTCTTTGCAGTTTGGGGACGCTGCTGGGGTTTCTCAGGACACAAACCCCCCGCGAAATGAACACACCAATTTTAAAAACGCACTTGGTGGATTTCTAGTGAAGTGAAATCCAAGAAATAGAATTAATGTATAAATGATTAAGTTAATCATGTGGTCAATTAACACGCTACTTAATCAATTAAAACGCTACTTAATCAATTAAAACGCTACTTAATCAATGAAAACGCTACTTATACGTAGAGTTTTGAAGAAGAGTTATCGAACGCTAAAAAAAATGTACAGTACAGTTCTCAGCTATTCTTGAACCGTCTGATTCACGAGAACTTTTTTAGATCATACATGGAAATTCATGAACTAATGCCCTGCATCACTAATGCCACACGAAGGCTTCAAGTCTTACCAAATTAGTGATTAACTCGTGACTAGTGTTCCCTATTTGTACAGCGAGGCTCTCGACTGCAGTACATGCACAGTAATGGTACTAGGGCAGTACATGCACAGTAATGGTACTAAGGCAGTACATGCACAGTAATGGTACTAAGGCAGTACAATGATGAGCGCCTCCAGGTATGAAGGAATGGTCATCAGAATCCCTCCAGCACGGTCAACTTTAGCGCTGGTTATTGTGAACTGCTTTCAGAATGAATACTTTTCACGGTGAATTCTCATCAGAATGAATTGTAATCAGAATGAATTGTTATCAGAATGAATTGGTATCAGAATGAATTAGTATCAGAATGAATTGCCATCAGAATGAATTGCCATCAGAATGAATTGCCGTCAGAATGAATTGCCATCAGAATGAATTGCCATCAGAATGAATTGCCATCAGAGTGAATTGCCATCAGAATGTATTGTTATCAGAATGTATTGATGTCAGAATAAAATATTTTCAGAATGAATAGTTCTCAGAATAAATTGTCATCAGACTCCTTCACGGTCTACCAACTTCAGTGCCTGAAACTACCGAAAAAAGCCTGAAGCCACCGAAGTCAGGATGTATTATTCATAATATAATAACTACCGCAGTATTTATCAAAGTTTAATAACTTTTTATACATACTTCTATCATACACTATTACATTAATAAGATAAATAAATGTCCGTAAGAAGCAAACTCGATCCAAAGAATTTGTGAAAGCCACCAGAAATTTTAAAATTAAGTAGGTCTATGAACTCTCCCGCTTCCATAATTTCACAAATACACAATAGGTTCATTAAATAAATTCACTGGAAATGACACGAGAGCTACGTGCCTCACGTTTACCGAATAAATTATCACTGCTATCGCGCACAAAGAACCGACATTAAGATATAAGCCTCCAGTAGCAGAAAGGAAAGGCGTTTGGAAAGGTTACTGTCACTTCACTGGGCCACCAGCCCCACTGCGCAGCTGCACCTGAGCTCCTCACGCCATCAGCTCCAGTGCAATACTGAGAGGTCGCATGGAATCATGGAACCTTCAACGCGCTGGAATGAAAGAGCTATCTTGCAGATAGTCCGACTCCACCGCATTGGCGGAAAGAAAGTGTACTGTAGACTGGTGGTAAAAAATTCACTTATCAACTTATGTCAAGTGTGTTTAATTTATGTTTCTTTATAACATGAGTCTTTATTTTAGTAGCTTTTTTCTGATGAAACTATATTAACGTTTAAAATGAGCTTTGAAGCTGAGTCTGGATAGACCTTGGTTGGAGATACGTCCTTCGCTTGGAACTTCCAGTTACTAAATTAATGATCGGCTCAAATCTCTGTCCAGCAGAAGAGCATTGGGGCACAGGGAAGGAAGTGAGGTGTAGCGCTCTAAACCAAAAAGTAGGTACATTTTTAGGGCATTACTACAGAGTTATTTCCGGTCTCTTTGTTCTTAAGAGCCTATCTTGAACTCCTCATGAAAGTCTGTTTCCTTTCAGGCATTTCTCATTCGGAAGAGCCGTGATTAGCTGGAATGCTGGAGTGATGAGACTAGGACTGTATACTACCTTCTGTCTTCCAGCACATACATCAAGTTATTTATTGAGTTCTAAAATAACAGCATTTAGTCGTGTGGTGTACCATTAATGAAGGGAATGAGCAAACTTTAACTTGCATTCGATTTGAAAACTGTTCAGGTTGTGCTTAGGGTGTATAAATTTTTTAATCAGTGATGTTTTAATTTTATTAGTGCTGGAAGCTGCTCATCCGTTGTGTATAAACTCCTACTTGCTCATCTGTAATATGAACGGAAACTCCGCTCTTGGTTCTCTATCATTTAGTACAAATGATGAGGTAGTTGAAGAAAGTACAACCGTCAGTATCGATGAA